>VDFB02340553.1:0-29950 GCA_007258455.2 Sequoia sempervirens | reverse complement strand
GCACCTCAACTCTTGGACATGGGCTTGTGAAGACCCAAGGCAAGAGCGAGGATGATGTCACTAGCCGGCCCCCCTCATCTCAAGTTCATGCTTTGGGGGTGAATGACCTATGGTGAGGTTTGAGGTCTGACTTTGACTACCAACGAGAGGTCTCATATGTAAGTTTATCAATTAAGGGGTGTTTCTTATAATTCATGTTGAAATACTTCAAATATTGAATTGTTTTCCCGCTTTCCTATTTTGTCTTTTTAGTCATTTATTTCTGCTATCTATATATATTTGTCATAGGATTTGTTTCCTTGAAGAGCATTAAATATATTTTTATGTCTAATATGACAGATACTTTTCTGTTTCATTGTTTTAAACAATTGAATGAATGGAACTCCTCTTGACTGGAAATAAATTTGTTACACTATAAAATTGAAATTTGATCATTTCATCCTATAGAAAGGCCTTTATGCTTTCAGGCATTGGGGACAAAAGGAGTTCTTAGTATTAAGTTTGAGATACCCTGCATTTTCTCATTGCATGTTTTACTTGTTGATTCCTGCAGGTAATTCATGGTCTGGTGGACAGAATTATGGAAGTTGTCGGTGTACCGTTTGTTTCAGTTGGAGATAACTCAGGCTATTATATAAGGCCATCTCATGTAAGATTCAAATGGTTTTGTTTAATTAGTATAGGGGAAAAGGATAATGAACTTTCTTTGAATATTCTAGTAGTCATATCTAGCATAAACACTTTACTGAAATTTATAAATAACATTGCTCTGATGTTTTCTGATTGCAGGAGCCAGAGTTTTTCCTTAGTAGACAAGCAAATATTATGTTTAAAGGGAAGAGCATTGGGGCATTTGGAATTGTGCATCCTGAGGTAGTACAATATGCTGGCATTTTTTAATGTTAGAATGTTAATCTGTTGATTGTTAATAATTATAGTATAAATTATCTAAAGGTTGTCTTACATTTGCTTTCAAGTTGAAGAGCAAGAAGAATGTGTTATTAGCATGCAAATTTTATCTGGAATCAATTCCAGCATTTGAACTCTAATCTAGGTAAGGGTGCTTAAGTTTGAACTTGTTTGAACCATTAGAGATTAATGTAGTCTAATCTAGTCATTTTCTGAAGAATCTATCTTTATGATTACTCCAAGTGGACCAATGGTGATTTTAACTATTTATACAAATCTAGTGAATGAGTCAAAAACACCCAAAGAATTATGGGCTAAGATCTAGAAGCATCAAATTTAACTCAAGACAAGTGTGAGTTGTTACTCCAACGTATGTCAAAAGAGTATTCAACCATGTTGAAGTTTCCCTTGAGAACCCAATCTATAATGGTGAGGTTATACCTCATCCATTTCCAAACTTAGGTCATATTAAGAGGTGATTGGGGTCATAGATAGAGCAAAGACCAAACAGTCCTCCTTGAATTTGAATGGTGACCCAAAGATAGTAGTTTCTAAGGTCAACACTAGTTTTGGCACTACTATGGCTATCCTCTCTTTCTAGTCCATTATTTTGTGTCTTTTTCATAAAGTGGGAGATGGTTGTAACTTCCAGTTTATGGTAGTTCTTCTCACAGCTGTTTTCTGTATTGTACTCCTTGTTATGATAAAACTATCACAGCTTCTAAACTGTTCTTCATTACACTAAATTTCATAGAGATTTTCCTTGTCCATTTAGTTTTTTTTCTGTGATTGATTTACCTTAGCATCATAATTGAAATTGGCTTACCTGAGAGTTTTGGTTGTTCTGTGTGTTGGTTGTGTCTAAGCAGAATTTTATTGTTTATAATTTATAAAGTTAGAATTTCATGTATCTATCAGATCTTTTGGTTTCTAGAGTTTTATACTTCAATTGGGATATTGGAGGTCATCAACCAGATTTTGATTTGGAAATTTAGAAGTCAATTTCCATAATTTAGATTTCCAATGTACTTCAAAATATTATTTTCTATAGGAATTCGGTGAAATATATGAAGCTAAAGAAACTTTGGAACTGGCTTTGGAATAGTTTGAGCGAGTTGCAGGGCTCTATCAAGGTGAAGAAGTTACTAGTATGGCTAACCAGTGCCAACTTAAAATTGCACAGTTTGAAGCCCAGCTTGAGCAGTAAATTATATGAAAGAAAATATTTGTGAAAGTTTTTTGGGATCACATATTTTCACTTTTGGGCTATCAAATGACCAGTGTAGTGGTTGCTTATAATTGGATTATTTTTGGGGTTTGATTTGCAGATTTATTATTTTCAGTTAATGTGTAGAGACTTGGATTATTTTTGGGGTTTGATTTGCATATTTATTATTTTCAGTTAATGTGTAGAGACTTGTGGATTTGTGGTTCTTTAAATGAATAATGCAAATGGATTTACTTGTTAAAACTAATATTGTTTGCTTGCAGGAAATTTTTTCTTTCACCGTATTGATTATCTTAAAGGAAGAATTCAACTCTCTCCAAAATCATATCAAAATCTTGAAAGGTTGTGCTATGCTCAAAGACAATTTGGAAATCCTGTCGTTCATCAATAACAAAGTACATGATTTAGTGGATTGTTACAATGAAAAGTTATCAGCCTTTGAGAGGACCATAAGCATGCAAGAAGAAAGTTCTCATTCTGAAGCAAAATTGTCCAGTCCAGACAATTGAGTCAACTCTTTGTCAAGCTACCTTGCCATGCTCGAAAGAGTTATGCTGGTAGTTGGGTATATTCCAATGGCTTTTAGGAAAATATTAACATTTTCTCTTTCCTAGAAATGAATCGTTTGTGTATGTCATGTTATGACATACGTGTTGCTCATGATTGTATAAACAAGTTTATAAACTATAAATTAAAAAATACTTATGGGCATTTACTTTATGAATTTGGATTAGGATGCATTATTTTCTTTGTTTTTTATGAACATTATGCTTTGTGTATTCGACAACTGTTCATTGCTCCAACTTCAAAATCATTGATAATTTCTATTATAATTTTCCATTGCATTTGAAAATAAAAAATAAAAACTCCAACAAATAGGAGGACGACAAGAATTTGAAAACATTGAATTGTTTATTTTTTTAATACATTTTTACATATTGTCTCTAAAGAAACAATTTTTACATATTGTCTCTTAAAGACAATGTCTTTAATCCCAACTATTGTCTTTAAAGAGACAAAAGTGAAATTGTCTCTAAAGAGACAAACGTGAAATTGTCTCTAAAGAGACAAAAATACTTCTATGTCATATTGTCTTTATAGAGACAATTTCATATTGTCTTTAAAGAGACAAAAATACTTCTATGTCATATTGTCTTTATAGAGACAATTTCATATTGTCTTTATAGAGACACCCCCTTACAGACAATACTTGAGACAATAAAAAACTTTTTTTTTGTCTCAAGTTAAGACAATTTACTCAAAAATTGTCTTAAACCCCCCTTCTATGTAGTAGTGACCACATACAGAAAAGGATTGAATATTACTAGACTTGGTACTTTGACATTAGGATACGCTTTGTTGATTTATAATTTGAAAAGTAGTCAGCATTCAATTTTTTCAGACCATCACCTGTAAAGGATAATTGAAAGCTTTCATATTCTGTGATAATTCAAAGCTTTCATATTCTGTGTACTATCACACTTGAATAGCTCTGAAATTCGACATTATATTTAAAAAGCTTTCCTCAAAAGTAACATGCGCTTCAAATGTGTGGTTTGAGTTCAGAGCAGTACTATATCATCTAAGATTCTAGCCAATCATTATACAGACTTGAACATCTGCTAAAAGAAAATTTAACACCTGAAAAATATATAAACAATATATAGCTGCTGGTTGGTTGATTCTAACATCAACATGATCATATTTCCCTGTAGGTACAGGTAAGATTTGGAATTCAAAATTAATTATTAGTCAATACATTGAAACATTGTGCAAATATCAGCTGGACAGGCTAAGGATTTAACTGTATAACAGTCTTGGCTCACTTGGTGAAAAGAGTGCTAAATCTTTGAATTTAGATTATTATAACTTGGAGTGATTTAATAATCCCCAAAGATTTTGTCTATTCAGACAACTTGAAACAGCATAGCATTACGCAGAATTTTAAGAAGTTTATACCATTGTCAAACCATGAGAACATACATTATCTCTATCAGTGTGCCCCGGTATAGATTTTTAACATGATTCCTTAATCAATTATAAATTTCTGTTATATTGTCATTAAATGCTTTACATAGTTTCTTAGAAAATATTAACACTCGAGTACAGTTGAATACTAAAAAAGAGTAACAATGCAGGGAAAAAGAGCTAAACAAATGGAAGTTTTTGCAAATGGCCTCTAGTTCTTTCTTGCAATAAGATACATACTTTATATTAATTGAAACAACTAGTTCAACCCAAACCTTAAATCGTGTGGTAAACACACAATGATAAACTATTCAATCTAAGCTCAACATGAAAGCTAGTGGAGTCAAATACAGGTGGAGTACACTTATTTTTTCCTATGAAAAGCACGCTTGTTTAAAGATTATACTTCTGAAAAATAAGGGTTGCACTAAAAAGGATGAAAGCTTACCTTATACCAATTGTAATATTACTGCCTATAAAGGCGTGGATGGTAAACTACTATTTAGCCAGAAAATTAATAATCAAAGCTGGAAGAAAACAAAATGCTTGAACAGTCAGCTATAATACTTTCTCATGGAGCCATAGATTGCATTAAATATTTAAGTGCTCCTAATTTGACTACTGGGAGAACTGCTGGTTTCGACCACAACACTTTGAGCCTGAAGTCACAAGTATTCATAGATCTCTTTTCTATAGCGCTCTTTTTCTTGTATACCACGCTCTTGATAAGGCTGCCATAAAAAACAAATTAATATAAACTCAATATAAACATTTTGTATATATGGTTATAAGTAAAACACTAATTTTGTCATTTACATACAAGTTTTTCATTCTCATAGCCAGTTCTGTTCCGCCTTGGTGCACGAGGATCCTTCCTAATCATTAGTTTCTTTTCCCGCCTACGTTCAATTTGATGTTCCGTGACAGAGGCTTTGAGCTGATTACCCATGCTATTCATAAAGGGAGATACAATTGCATGTTGTGGTAAAGTGCTGGGAGGAACACGATACAAAACACCCCTCATTTTCTCTGTCCTAACTGTCTCATTGACTAAGTAACCATGCTTAGATTTGGCGCTCCAGATAGTTCTATCATTCTGTAGTGCTATCAGGCTCAGATCTGGCGTTCCATATAGGAGAAGAAACTACTCAGAGAAAGAAGTTAAAGGGATGGAAGATAAATCTGAGAAGGAAATTAAAGGGATGGAAGGTAAATCTGGGAAGGAACTTGGAAAGATGGCAGATAACCCTAGTAGCATACCTCAACAGAGACACACAGTACCATTGGATCCTGTGGGTACTGCAGTAGAATCATCTAGGGAGCCATCACAATCATTTTGTTGTTGGGATTGACTTATGAAGAACGTCCATGAAACTGCTATAGTACACTAAGGATCCAATGGTATGGGTGTCCCTGTCGAGGTAAGCTATTAGGGTTATCTTCCATCTTTGGAAGTTCCTTCCCAGATTTGTCTTACATCCCTTCAACTTCCTTCTCAGATTTATCTTGCATCCCTTCAACATCTTTCTCTAAGTAGATTCTTCTCCTATCTGGAATGCTAGATCTGAGCCTGCTGCTTCTCCTCCGTTTTCCTTGGCCAACTCGCTCCCTTGTTTAATATCTGGAATGATATTTGTGCTTCTTCCACGTATCAAGAAAACACCATGCACAATTATATATTCTAAAGTGAATATTAAACATGAAAGCTTAACAATATGAGAAGCAGATGAGTATGCATAAACCTTTGGTTGTGTTGGAGAAAATCGGCAGATGCATGGCATAATCAATGTTAACCGTGTCAGATATTGTGCTAATAATTAATGTTTGATATCCGAGAATACAATTATTATGAGAAAGTAAAACTTTGAAATTATTATTATTATTTTTTTAAAATATTTACATAATGATTTAAAAATCTATATTTCCACTAGACCATGACATTAAAGTATTGATGAGGTTAAAAGTAAAATATATTAAATTTATCAAATTTAAATATATTCAATTTATTCTCTCAAAATTTCAATTGTTATATGGTAACAAACCAATCAAAATTATTATTCCAAACTATTTATCAGGCTTCAATTGCATTATTACAACTTAGGTGAGGTTTAATCATTTTTTGTTACAATATATTTAATATTAACTTAGGTGAATACTTCTTGTCCAAATATATTATATGTAGATATATTACTAGAATAATATCAAAATATATTGAACAAAAATGAACTTACAAGAATCTCCTACTACATGAATTTTACAACTATAGGTATATGAAAGATTTTTTTGAGCTAAAATAAAAGGTTACTTTAATATTTTCCTTTATGATTTTAAGAAGCTATTCTAGTTATAGGAAAATTACAAAAATATCCTACTTGTCATTTGCATATATTTTACAACTATGGATATTTGAATGATTTTTTTTCAACTAAAATAAAGAGTACTTTTATATTTTCCATTAGAAATTTAATAAGCTATTTGAATTTATAGTATAGCTGTAATGACAAAAAATGTCAAAAAGGATTTCATTCTATGATAGAATCTCAACAAGGATTTCATTCTATAGAATAGGGTTATGGATATTTGAAAGATTCTTTTAAGCTAAAATAAAAGAGTACTTTTATATTTTATCAACAAGGATTTCACTCTCTAGAATAGGGTAGAATCAAGGGAAAATGTATGAATCAATAGTATTAATCATCAAATACATAAAAATAAAACCTTAGGACGTTAATCTCAATAAGGATTTCATTATGTAGAATAAGGTTATGGGTATTTGAAATACTTTTTTTGAGCTAAAATAAAAGAGTACTTCGATATTTTCCATTATGAATTTCATAAGCTATTCTAATTATTGGAAAATTACAAGACTCTCCCACTTGCATATATTTTACAAATATGTGTATTTAAATTTAATTTTTGAGCTAAAATAAAAGAGCACTTTTATATTTTCCATTATGAATTTAATAAGCTATTGCAATTTATGGTACTGTCAACAGAGATTTCATTCTATGATAGAAAATAAGCTAATAAGCTATTCCAATTTATAGTATAGTTGTAATGACAAAAAATCTGGACAACGAATTCATAATGTAGAATAAGGTTATAAGTGTTTGAAATATTTTTGAGATAAAAGTGTACTTTTATACTTTCCCTTATGAGTTTAATAATCTATTCTAATTTATAGTACAATTGTAATGACAGAAAATCTCAACAAGAATTTCATTCTATAGAATAGGGTAGAATCAAGGGAAAAGGCATGAATCAATAGCATCAACCATCAAATACATAAAAATAAAACCCTAGGACCCTAATCCAACAATGAAGTACAAATGAACATAGAAATATAAAATGATAAAATAATATTACCAACAATCTTTATGCCATGGCTAAATCACCTTCATTGCTCTTCTCCATTTTACTTTATATTAGAGATAGTAGTTGTTGTTGTCTCTAGCTAGCTAAGGTATAAATGAAAGTGAAAGGTCTCTTTTATAGAAAACCAAATTTGAATGAAGGGTCAAGATCAAATGATGAAGATCAATGGATATGATTGCTTGAGAAGCAATGAAATAGGATTAGGGAAAAATAGGTTTCATAGAAAACAAATTAATATAAACTCAATATAAACATTTTGTACATATAGTTGTAAGTGAAACACTAATTTTGTCATTTACATACTAGTTTTTCATCCTCATAGCCAGTTCTGTTCGGCCTTGGTGCATTAGGATCCTTCCTAGTCATTAGCTTCTTTTTCCGCCTACGTTCAATGTGATGTTCCGCGACAGAGGCTTTGAGCTCATTACCCATGCTATTCATAAAGGGAGATACAGTTGCATGCTGAATAAAAATGAAAGTACTACCAGATGAATGTGATGGCTGGAAGAATTATCCAAAGAAAGTATATAAGATTAATGGTAGTAGAAACACAATCTAGAAATCTATATTTTGCTTGAAAATTTTCCAGATCAAACAGCCCCCAAAAGTACTGGGTATTATACTATTTAGTCTGGTATTACCTACTGCTGGATCTATTTGAAATCTGACCCAAAAAAATAGCATTCTCAACAGATCAAAGGAGATTATTAGACAAATATATCCGAATAGAGCATAACAAAACCCTGGGATTTGAGAGAAAGTAAATACATAATAAAAAGTAAAAGCATGGAAAATAAACATGGTAGTACATTTTCTCTCTGCGTTGTACGGCATCCTTTTATCTCTATCGTTGATGACGAGGGGGAATGTTGTAGGGTCGTGTAGGGATTTGGACCAGGACTCCAATGACTCAACAGATCTTCAATCTAAAGGGCCCAACTCTTCGCTCCGTCCAAGCCTACCTGGGCTCGCTTTGCATCTGCCGCATGAAAGAAAGTAATAAACCTAACCCATGCTTATTGGGCTGATCGCCACTTCTTTTACTGCCTCTATACAAAAAAGAAACATTCTGTAAGAAACAATAAACTACATCTATTTGATATGTCAGTTTGATCAACAAAAATAAACTGAAAAAAAAAAATCTACATGCCATATGCTTGGAATATGTCTCGCAAATAGTTGTTCGATACTGTGGCATCAACATTGCAAGCTACTATGGACGTTTCGATGTTGATGTCATAGTAGCTTTCAATGTTGATGTCACAGTATTGAACAACCTTTTGTGAGACATATTTCAAGCATATGGCATGTAGATTTTTTATTTTTTTTTGGTGTATTTTTGTTGATCAAACTGACATATCAAATAGATGTAGTTTATTGTTTCTTACAGAATGTTTCTTTTTGTATAGGGTCAGTAAAAGAAGTGGCGATCAGCTCGAATAAGCATGGGTTAGGTTTATAACTTTCTTTCATCGGCAGATGCAGATAGGCAGGCTTTGACGGGAGCAGAGTTGGGCCCTTTAGATTGAAGATCCGGTTGAGTCATTGGTGTCCTGGTCCAAATCCCACACGACCCTACAACATTCCCCCTCGTCATCAACGATAGAGATAAAAAGATGCCTTACAACGCAGAGAGAAAATGTACTACTTCTATGTTTCTTTCCATGCTTTTACTTTTTATTATGTATTTACTTTCTCTCAGATCCCAGGGTTTTGTTATCCTCTATTCGGATATGTTTGTCTAATAATCTCCTTTGATCTGTTGAGAATACTATTTTATTTTGGTCAAATCTCAAATAGATCCAGCAGTAATAACAAACTAAATAGTGTAATACCCAGTACTTTTGGGGGCTGTTTGATCTGGAAAATTTTCAAGCAAAATATAGATTTCTAGATTGTGTTTCTACTACCATTAACCTTATATAATTTCTTTGGATAATTCTTCCAACCATTACATTCATCTGGCAGTACTTTCATTTTTGTTCTGGAAGGAGGAACACGTTACAAAACACCCCACATGGTACAATGCTGGAAGAAGGAACATGGTACAAAACGCCCCTCATTTTCCTTGTCCCAACTGTCATACTGAGTAGGTATTTGAAAGATTTTTTTGAGCTAAAATAAAAGAGTACTTTTATATTTTCTATCTGATTGCAATTAGACAAAAATTACAAAAATCTCATACTTGTCCTTTGCATATATTTTACAACTATGGGTATTTTAAAGATTTTTTTTTGAACTAAAATAAAAGAGTATTTTTATATTTTCCATTATGAATTTAATAAGCTATTCCAACTTGCAGCACAGTCAACAAGGATTTCATTCAATGACAAAAAATCTCAATAAGGATTCCATCCGTAGAATAGAGTTATGGGTATTTGAAAGATTCTTTTGAGCTAAAAAAAAAAAAAGTACTTTTATATTTTCTCAAAAACTATTTCATTCTATAAAATAGGGTAGAATCAAGGGAAAATGAATGAATCAATAGTACCAACCATCAAATACAAAAAACTCAAGTCATAGGACCCTAATCTGAACAAGGATTTCAATCTGTAGCAAAGGATTATCGGTATTTGAAATATTTTATTGAGATAAACTAAAAGAGTACTTTAGTATTTTCCATTATAAATTTCTAAGCTAAAATTAAAGAGTAATTTATGTTTTCTATTATGAATTTAATAAGTTATTCCAATTTATAGTACAATTGTAATAAAAAAATCTCAACAATGAAGCAAAAATGAACATAGAAATATAAAATGATAAAATAATATTACCAACAGTCACTATGCCATGATTGAATCTAGGTCATTGCTCCTCCATTTTATTTATACCAAAGATAGTAGTTATGGTTGTCTCTAGCAAGCTAGGGTTGAAATGAAAGCAATAGGTCTCTTTTATAGAAAACCAAATCTGAATGAAGGGGCAAGATCAAACGATGAAAATCAATGGATAAGATTGTTTGAGAAGCAATGAAATAGGGTTAGGGAAAAAATAGGGTTTAGTTAGGGATGGATGGTGGAGATTAAAAAGTAATAAAACCTTATCAAGGGTGGACATTAATTGAGAGGTGAAGGGATATGAATGACACAGATAGAGAGAACGGATAAGAATGATATAAAGAGGTTGTGGAGTAAATTAAATAATTATAAGAGAGAATTATTTAATCTAGGAGGGAAAGTGAATAATTAAACAATTAAAACAATTATTTAATTATAGAAGAAAGGGAAATATAAATAATGATTTAATTAAAAGTGGATAAAATGTTAAATAATTAAAATAATTATTTAATACGAGAGGGAAAGGTAGAAAATAATTAAATAAATAAAATTTATATAATTATAGAAGAAAAAACTAATGAATTTTTAAATTTTAGAGGACTTGTTTTTAAATTTTAGCTCGTTTTGTTTGGTGGGATCTGAATTTTATTTGGTTTTGAGAATTTGTGATCTTCGTTATAAATGTTAACAAGAGAGCTTGTAACATAAGATGTCTGATGTGTTTATTGGAAGGCTTAGAGGTGAAATATAGCTTTTCAGACTGGTGGAATATTCAACTCTCTTATTTATTTTTTTCAGTTACTGGTTCTCGTATAGATACTGGTTCAGGTTTGTGGGTCCAACAAACTTTTTCTGGTTGGATTCATTCACACAAAAACATGTAAAAATCTTTCATATATATATATACACACTTGCAGCCTAAAAGTAGGAATAAAATTTAGAATATCATATAGCATAATATAATCAACAAAATTACCATAAACTCTAATATCATTAAAAGCATAATCCCCTAACAACTCATGCGGTTCAGGGTGGTACCCCTGATGTGTTTCCAATCGTGATAAATGGTGGGGTCGAGGGACAGACCCCCTGCCATTGAGCTTAAATGAAGACCTTCAAAACCACACACATTCATGGCACACACCATTTTCATAAATTTTTGGAAAGTAAAGTCAAAGGTGTCGATGGAAAAAAGTTATAAATATATATATATAACCTAAAAGCATGAATAAAGTTTAGAATACCATATAGCATAATATAATCAACAAAATTACCATAAACTCTAATGTCATTAAAAGCATAACCCCCTAATCCCCTCACGGGGTTCAGGGGTGGTAACCCTGATTTGTTTCCAATCATTGATACATGGTGGGATTGAGGGGTAGAGCCCCTGGCAGCGAGCTTGTATGAAGACCTTAAAAACCACAGACCTTCATGGCACACCACTTTCATAAATTTTTAAAAGGTAAAGTCAAAGGTGGAAAAATTAAAAACACAATAAAGAAAGAAAAACTTGGACGGGTTTAGCTGGCTGCTTGGAATCTCCTTGGGTTTGTCCCAGATGAACCTGTCTCCCCTGATTTGCATCCTGTGCACATCTGCAGGTGGACCAAACTGGATCATGGATGCAGTTCAAAGTGTACCCAAATCTTGTCAGTACCCTAGAAGATCGGATAACACAGCTATTTTTGATGGCTAGATGACAGACTGTCCTTGATTGCAGGTTCTGTTCAATCCGCCTCAATTTTCCTCTTTCATATGTTACTTTTGTGTATCTGTGATTTCAGAAACTATCATAAGTTAATATTTTATGGAAGAGGCTGAACTAGGCTGAATTGCATTTGCATTTATGTTGAGGTGGTTCTGTTGTACTTGCCAACATTTAAGAAGTGCAATTAGATGGTCAATTTAGTAGCTTGTGTGTGAAATAAATCTGATCCTACTTGTAGATGGTGAAATCTACATTTTGCTCAAAACAAACAGCACACATTAGCATGTTAGTTTAAAACAAAGAAAATAACAACATCCATATGAAATTCTACATCAATGCTTTCAAATGCAAACAAATGATAAAAGCAAGCTAAATGAGCACATGAAAAACATGAAGTGAGTCATCTCATATTGGATTGGTGCTTCCTATGGGAAAAGAATCCCTTTCCCAATCCTTGATCAAGCTAAGCTAAATGATGAAATTTCTATCAATGTGATATAAAGATGGTGTGGGAAAAATCAGTTCTCAAGGAGAGTCACTTTGCAAGAGATTGTGGAGATTATTGTGGAGGATTTGCTAAAGAATGAGGCCTCTATTTGTAGATTCCCAAATTGGAAGAATGCTCAAAATGGATCAATGTGGGACAAATATTGGACAAATGAGAGGAAGAAACTTGTCAAGTGGTGAGTGGTTGATGCACGTACAAGATTTGGGAAGTGTGCCCAAGAGAGGGAGTTTCAAATTTGAATTTGAGAGGCAAGATGAGTGGGGGACAAGAAAATGATAAAAAAATGTAATGTTGGAGGACAAGTCAACTTGTCATGTTTTTCAAAACTTGAGGGAATATTCCCCATAAATGCTATGTCTAGTGAAAATGATGATTTAATTAAATCAATAAATGGATTTATTTGTGCAATTGGCATAATCTAGAGAATGCAAGTGGTTAGGATTAACATTAGATTAGATTTAATCCTAATCTAGTTAATTAAAAGGAGGATTAGGTGATTTGACCTTTTTGCTTTAGATTTAAAGATTAAACTAAATAAAAAAGGAGATGAAATATGATAAAGATTTAGTTAAATAAATATTTGATTTATTTAGCTAAGGGTGATAATGATAAGATTAAATTAAATAAAGTTGATGACCTTTAGGAGATTGAAATTGATTTTTTGATGAATGGATGAATTTGAATTTGATTTATGGATGAGCGGATGAACGTGAATTGAGTGCACGATGCTAATTTCACGTGTCTACATTTTTCCCTCTTTGAAGTAATGTACTTGTTGCGTTGTTTCAAAGAATAAACTTGCCGCTATCAAAATTTAAAAATTTTCTAATTTTTTGGATGCCCCAATGGAAAGAAGTACATTGATACATTGCCCCCTCAAGAGATCGAGCGAAAAGATTCAATTTGAGGGTCGATCTCGTGATAAAGAGGTTCAAAATGGATGGTTCTGGATGATGATGCAAATGAGATGATTTTAAGATGCTTAGAATAACAAATCTATATTATCCTAAACAACTTAAATGATGAAATGATCTGATGATGGATGAGATGGATGATGTGATATGTTGTGATTATGCAAATGTGTGATTTATGCAAATATTGTGATTTATGAGATGCTTAGACTAATAAATCTATATTATGATGATGATGCAAATGCAATGCATGTGAAATGATCAATGTTTCCTATTATGTATGATATGAATGATATGTGGTACGTTGACAGTTTTCTAGATGCAGGATGGATGCATGATGGATGCATTGGTGATGATGATGTTAGCACATAAATGAGATGATGACAAGAGGATCCCACAAATCTATGATTTGATGAGACTTTATTAGAGATGAGGGATGATGATGATTGATAGATGGATAGATGATGATTTGGATGATGATTTTCTTATCAAGGATTGGGATTTTAAAAGGGCTACTTTATGTTTGATAACACACATATGTACAATGCATCAAGGTATAAAAAGAACCAAGATGGTGTTGTACCTAGTGCAATGGACTTTGACTCGACAAGCGAGATAGGAGTATTCTTGTTCACACTTGATAACCTTGCTAGGATGTATCTAAATATGTACAAGAACATCCAACAAGCATATGAGACAAAAAAGAATGATCATTGCCCCATTCCTATCTCTCTAAATCCTTCACTCGGATATCATTGAGAGTCCTTGGAATGAGTGCAATAAGATAAATCAAAGAAAAATCAACTACGCAAACAAGTCAATGTTTTCATACCTCTAGCCAAAGGTTTGTTTTGATAGGATAAGAATCCAAGGTGATATCCAAAATGATGCCCATTGTCAGAACGATATATCCTAGGACATGCATTGTACAGGATGATGATGGTTTGATAAGTTGATTGATACTCTATTGATATAAGGTCGATTGACATGTCTGAAAATGATCAAGAGTTTGATTTTGTTTTAACAGTTTGTTGTTTCAATTTTGATTTTACGATTGAAGCTTGCTATTGCTGATTGCTGTAATTGTTTTTGTGTGCTTTGCCAAAGGATGAAGGTGATGATGATTTATCATGGATGATTTGATTATTGCGGGTGCAAGCGAGATGAGACAAATTTTTCAAATATTTGGATGTTTTTGACATTTTGAAATGTTTTGAGGCTATTTTTGGTATTTCAAGATTTTACAAATGTTTTGATTTTTGATTTTTTTGAATGTTTTTGGGTTTGTGTTTTTTAATGTTTTGGATTTTGATGTTTTTTGAATGTTTTTGGATTTTGATGTCTGGGGGCTGATCAAAGATGAGCCTTGCCTATGTTTAAGCTCAGAGATGACGTAGTTTGGATTCCAATGTTTTTGACATTTTTTCAATTTTTTTGAATGTTTTTTATTTTCGCATGATTTTAACGATTTGGATAAGAATGTGATATCAGTGGTCTATTTAGGATTTTTGCTAAAAAACCAAGCTAAGGTTGATTGATCAGATTGATGGATTGATGATGATGATAAAATTGTTGAGGATGCACAACAATTCAAGGATTCGATTAACTAGGATTGATGATGATAACATTGTTGAGGATGCACAACAATGTCAAGATTTGATTGATTAGGATTGATGATGATAACATTGTTGATGATGCACAACAATGCAAGGATAGTGTTAAGAAACACAAGGATATCCTGAGATGATGATTTTTTGATTTGATTTGATTGATCATGATTGATGAAGCTTTATTTGGAACAAAAGTTGTTTAAATGATTTGATGTGACATTTGAAGGGTGCATTAGATGTGACTGATATCGATTGTTTGGATTGATGTTAGCTAAAAGATGAAGACTGATAGAAAATGTCTTCTCGTAAAAAATATGTCATGGGCTAGTGATTTGGAAATTTTCCCAACCATGGCAGACCAATTTGATTTCATGTTTTCCAATGTTCAGATTGCCACATAAGTGAAAGGAAATAGATCAAGATTTATTCCTCAAAGCAAGATGTGAATATCTGCCCCCAGTGTCTAGCAATGTATGGAATGCAACGGGTGCTTGGATAGGTGTATGGATGGATGGATATGGTAAGCATGCAAAGGATGATGAGGATTATCTTACAATAAGATAAGGTGTTTGGATAAACAATGCTGATTTGGATAATGCTCCATGACTTAGATAATGCTGCATAGGATAGGATCAATGAAAATGACTTATGTCAAGATGTTTACCATAATCAAGCGTGAGGTGTGCCCCAAAATTTTTTAAGATCAAGATAACTTGGACTATAGATGCAGATGGATGAAAATGGATTGGATAAATGGATCATGGATGATTGGATTTATTATGGATAAGATGGATGGAATGTTGGATTTATTACGGACGGGATGAGATGCTTTCACCTAAATTGGTGCACGTAGATGCTTGATTCTACTCATGACACTTGTTTTCTAGGTTTTCATCATGGTCTTGCCCAAAGTGCCACCCATGTGGTTTTCACTGGAGGACGATTTTTATCTTTACTATTTTCAAATTTTCTATTTTTTTTGGTTTTTCTAGTTTTTTAAATTTTTTTTCAAAATATTTTAAACTCATGCTGAATCACAAGGTGTTGCTGATGTAGATGCCCCTATCATAATGTTCCATCGATATCCTGATTGAAGAATTTTCTTTGCTAAGATACACGCATTTGAATGCAACTTTTGGGATTCTTGATCTGCTTCATCGATACTAGGGTTAACTCTATCTCTGTGCATACATCACGATAAAGTGCCTTCTAAATCCTTATGATGAAGGGTTGTTGCCAATACATGGTTACTGTGAGAATTGGATATCATGCATGGAGGCATGGATGGAGTGTATTTAGGGATAAGGGATGAGTCGGTTGATAGTTTAGAACCTTTGACTCTCCAAACTTGGGAAGATGAGAAATGATGGGTGGATATGGAAGTGTGAATGAAATTAGGACCTACTGCTTGATACACTTTGTACGTCACTTGAAAAGCCTACTTTTTCTTTTGTGGACATCTTTGATGGATACTTTTCCCTTTTTTATTTTTCCCCATAGTTTCATTGACTAATGGAGTTTGATGGGGATGATCTTTATTTGTATGTTTTGGTATCCATTTGTATTTGATTTGTCCATTATGCTTTCTAGTTTTTCCTTTGATAACGTTCTTCATACTTTGATTGAATTCTTTCTTTTGATGTTGGTCCCAATTCATGGATGGGGTGACAGGTGGATGGAGATTCATGATGTGGCTAGTTGTAGTATTGGCATTGGTTTCATCATAAGGATTCTTCATGCTCCCTATGTTGACATTTGCTTGAGACAAAGTTTCCCCCAGTATGGTGGTAGTAGTACCTTCCCGCTTTGATTCTGCCTATTCTGAGAGCTCCTGTTTAGAGTGCATTCTCTGACAAATGACCACTGTAGATGCATTGTTTTAATTCGTTGCTCTGCTAACTCTGGATTATACTATTCTATTTGACTTGTTTCCTTGAGTGGATAATGTTCAATATCCTTATTCATGGTGTCCTTAGTCTGAATTTGTGATATATTTGATACTGTTGTTGACAACTCTGTTTGATTGTAAGAATCAATAACCAGCTCTTTTTGTGTAACAATGTCAGGAATAAAGGGATCTTGTTCTGGATGACAATCATCTATGTGTCCATCCTTAGAAAGCATCTCATGGGTAGATGGAGGAGTATATTCTACATGGATATGACCCTCTTGCATGGATAGGAGAGTGTCCATTAGAGCATTGTAGTATCTTGGACATATGAATTTTTGATCTTGAATGATTTTAGAGTTACTTTTGACATGCTTTGGATCAAGTTCTTGACATGGGTCAGCTTCAAAGGATGGATTTCTTATAAAGGTTTCTTAGATGTCATCATTAGACATGGTAAGTGGTTCAATATCTTCAAGTGTTGAATTCAGGGTTCCTTCAATATCTATAACCATGAAGTCGAAGGAGGTCAACATGTCTTGGGAAGGACCATTGCTAGACTTTGGTGAAGGATTTTGATTATGCTTTGGAATACATTCTTGAGATATATCCTATAACTCATAAGGAAATGTAGAGACATTTTCAATATGATCATTGGTCAACAGATCATGCATTATGTCAATTGGATCAAATAATCCTAATACTCCTTGAAAGAGATCACTAAAAAGTGGCTCTTGATGTATGGTGAGTTGATCATTGGATTGTGTAGATACATCTTCAATGTGCTCTTCGATGGAGAGGTTTTGATAATTATTTTTGACAATTGCGGTGGAGAGATTGTGAATGCCTTCGACCATAGAGTCAAGTAATGTGGACATTTCTTGAATTGGATCATTGTCAAGTATTGTTGGTGGATTTTGATTATGATTGAAAAGTGACTCTTGACCTATGTTGATTTGATCTTCGAACAGGATAGAAACATCTTCAAGGTGCTCGTTGATGAATAGATCTTGATCATTGTCCCTAATAGTGATTATCTTTTGATCAATAAGGTCTTGGATGAGATTTTTGAGTCAAATACAATCTGATGTTGCATGTCCCTTTGTTTTGTGAAAATCACAATGGTGCTCCTCATTATACCCTAGTGGTTTAACTAGGGGTTCTTGATAGTTACCATAGATGGGGAGCTTGATGAGATTTTCTTGTACCAATTGTTGCAAGACTGATCTGATTGGTCTCCCAAGTGGTGTGTATTGTCGCTTGTTTCTTTGTGAGATTTGCACTTTAAGTTGACCTTGTGGTGATTGATTTTGTAGATGTGATTGATCTTCAAGATGGGGTGATTGATTTTTGAGACATGGTGATTGATCTTCAAGATGGGGTGATTGATTTTTGAGACATGGTGATTGATCTTCAAGACGTGGGGGTTGGATTTGTTGATGTGGTTGACCTTGATATCTAACTTCTTGACATTGGAGATATTGTTCTTGATGTTGTTGTGGACAAAACTTAATGCTTTGATGACATAGTTCAACTAATGGAAGAGTGTATTGACTTTGGAGGGAAGATATCTATTGGATCAATAATTCAATTAGTTTGGCATGTGAAGCAAGTTGTTCTAGTGAAATTTGATTTTGATTTTGAATTTGACTCCCTTGATTTGGCTTTTGTTGGAGCAGATTCTGAATGTTCCCTTGTGGTGTTTGAATGGGATGATGGACAAACTGATCTTGGATAATGTTCTGATTTGGGATGATGCTCAGATTTGGTAGGATAGGTTGGAATAGACCATTGTTCATGTTTGAAATGTTCGTATGACTTGCAAATGTATCCATCCCAAATTTTATTGGATTCATGTTTCAAAAACTAGGTACATTCTCCTTTAGCATGTAGGGATTTAGTGGGATGACATTTGTTTGAAGGCTCATGAATTGATTGTTTGGTTGATGGATTTGTAGGTTTGGATTTAGATCTCCCATCAGGAAATGTGCTCCAATCTTTGATTTGGGCATACTCACACTTGTTCTATTGACATTTGTCGAAGGTAATGGTCCCATGTATGGATTGTATAAGTGTGAGTTTTGATAATCAATTAGAATTGTAAGGCTTTGAAAATTCAATTGATTTGGATTGCTCAAGATGTATGGATCAAGTTTGTATTCCATGTTCTCCTTGTGTTTTGACCTTGTTGCAAAAGTGACTTCTAAGGTTCCTAGGACCAATGACAAGATGAAGGATGAAAGGGGGTGAATGATATGAGTGTTGAACGCTTAGGAACTTTGGATCAATGCTAGACTTAGGGTTTGATTTTGATTGGTTTGATTTGGATGATGAACTTGTAAACCCTAAGATGTTGGATGTGATCTTGGGTTGAACTTGTTCAAATAATTGCTAATTTAATTAGAGGTATGAGAAATGATGCATTCCCATACTCCTAACTAAACAAGGTGATTTTGATTTTGATGATGTACCTAAGTCTAGAATGATGTTTTCAAAAGCTCTAAAGTTGTTTGGATGGATGAATTTTGATAAATGTTTGAGTTGGATGAAGTGTTTGTTTTGATCCGAAGAGACCTAGAGAGACTTTGTTTACTAGGCCAAGGTATTGAAGAACACACTTTTCTCTAAGAGCAATCAAAAGACCAATGTCTGCATGAAAATCATATGACCAAAAGATATCAAGCACATGTGTGGGGTCCAATTTGTTATCTTTGCTTAATGAGTTCTTTTTACCAAAAACACACTTCTTGATTAGGTTTCAAACTGAATGTCCAATGTCACAACTTCTTTTCATCCCACAAAGTGCTATGTGGAAGTTCCAAAAAATTAGGACAAGGGTTGCCTAATGTTGACCTTTGTAAGAGAAAATTAAGATGTAAACCCAATTACTTAGAAACCTCTAAGGACATAATCCCAAGTGTAAGCAATAGTTCTTGGGCTTTGTCAAAGGTATTTGCTCTAAGGGATTTGAAACTTTGATGATGATGTTGAATGTTGGTTTTCCAATGTTTTTGATAAATGCATTGTGTTTTCAAACAAGCAATGTAACATCCTAGCTCAATTGTATGTTTTTCTTAGTGGGATTGCCTCATGCTCTTCGTAGTAAAAAAGATGACTTTACATGCAACTAAGGATAAAATATAAAGGTATGTTAAGAATGAAATCTTAACCTTTATATTTCAACCAAGATCAGACATGGCAAGTAACTTCTTAGAATCTAAGTTCCAATGCACCATTTTGATAAACTTGTTGGATGGACTGGATGACAACTACAAACAAGGTTCTTAATGACACAACATCGGGGACATGGTACCTTGCGAGTGTCCAACAAGCCACTAAAGACTTTGATCATTCTTACTAGGGGCTCTTATACGTTTTACGGTAGTACCCCATTCTGAAAGACACTATACGGCTAAGGCTACATACCATGAGGACTTGACAGTTTAGTCTTATCCATTTATATACCGGCCCGAATGAAAAATGGGTTGGAGTAGCCTTCAAGTTCTCCTTTCGGATGTGTCTCTTAGGTAGGCCCCTCTAAAGGTGACTCAAAGCAATAAGATGCATTTTGATTGTTTCTCTTGCACCTTAGATCACACGAAGCGCAAGGGGAGAGGATACGTATTGAAAATGCACCAAAGACAAAATCACTCAACTCAAACACTTTTTTTTTTTAGCCTCGAAGCAATGATGAGTTCATTTTAGAGCACCAAGCTAAATGTGAAGTTGATTTGTTCAATTTTAGTCCAAAAGTAAAAGACTAGTCAGTTTCTAACATTCAATTTTAGGCCAACTTTTGAAAAGATCAAGATAGTGATTGATTTAAATATAAATTGAAAGCAAGTTGTCCTAAAACAGAAAATGAAATCAAGAAATTAATGCCTCAAGTTATTGCAATAAGCATTAAAAAATGCTTTTTTCCAAGTTCAAGTTTAATGTTTCAAGGCCCAAATTAAAAAGTTTCTCCAAAGATTGTTTCCTTCACTTCGAATTGGCAAGTTCTCTCTCCAAACAAAATCTCTCCTCGCTTTTCCTCCTCCACTTAGCAAGGTAGAAAGTCACAAATGAGTGACGTTACTCAAGAACATCCCTGTAAACCATGAATGAGTGATATCAACATATAAATGCCTTGTTTTTAATATCATATCTATGAATTTGACTCCATCGATGTCATATTATCTTCCCCATAAGCCAATAAAGATTTTGTCTGAAAATGAGTTCTATCATATTTAATCTTCGGTCATGAGGGATGGGCATTGGTTAGGTAGCACGCAGGAGGAGTGTTGGCTTCGAGGACTACGGGCTATCTCACATTAAAGTGCTTTGTCGGGTCCATAAAGTGTTTAATACATCATTGGCTATATTGATAGCTCCCTACGTGGCCTATCCACCTGTGCCAAAACTTCATCAGATTTGATGCCGTATCGAGGTCCTTCCCTGCCAAGGCATGATTCGGTACCTTCCTGCGCTAAAGCTTTGATCAAAGTATTATTATCAAACAAAGAAATGTTACAAAGCTAGCTAATAAAATAAAAGCATCATCATCTAGCTGAAATATCAACCATTCGAGGCACCACAATGAAAACAAAATTTTAGAATAGCGAGTTCTGTGTTAAAACAGGCCCAAAATATAACAGCAGCAACAAATAAATAAAAACAGGGCAAAACAGGGCATAAAAATAATAAGCAACAGCTGCTAATATAACAGTCTAACTTGTATTCCAAACAATCCAACAACTTACAACTGTAGTTACTGTTTGCAATGAACAACTTCATATTTATAGTGGAGCTTGGAAACTTCTAGTAATCTAGAGAATTCTAAAATCTGGATTGTTCTTTTTTACAACAGTTCTTAGAATGTTCTTTTCTAGAACAGCTCCAGGAATGTTCTAGAATATGGAAGTTTCTAGAAACATTCTACTATTTTTTAGACAATCTTAATCCCTAACATCCCCCCTTAAGATTGGATAGAATGTTACAAAAAAGATACAAAGGAGAGGGGAACATTATAACACTATCCCCCCTTAATGTTCACCTTTCGAATCCAAATTGCTTCCTTTCCTAAGTCTTTTGCTGCTCTATATTTTGCTCCACAAGAAGACAATGATGTAGTAATTTTATTTTTGATGCTCCATGTAATTGGTCTTGACCCAATATGAAAATCATAGGTTCCAACAGATTTTTGGTCATTTATATCACCACCATATTCTTCTTCCATAGGTTGCTCCCATTTTTTCTTCCCTCTAGCTTGCTCATATGAAATTGGATCATCAATCTGTAATACTTTGGCCATAAAAGCACTACCATTCCTTCCTTGAAGTTTTGATCCTTGTTCATATATATCTTCAATGCTCCTTGTCTTTTGTCTAGCTGAAAAGTCTTCTTCTTCATTGTCACTACCTGCAGAAAATGGCTGGTCAAAAACATTAGTTGTTTCATTTTCAATGATATTTTCATCATTTGTAGAAGTGCACAACTCATCCTCATTAACATTTCCTTGGAAAAATATCTGAAAGGTTGGAAGCATTTGTTGTTGTAGAATGAGAAGTGGGTATAAGTTGTGATTCTTCATCAAACTTTACATCTCTACTAACAAAGACCTTGTTTGTTGTCAAATCATATAACCTGTAAGCCTTTGATTCTTCACTATAGCCCATAAACAAACACTTATGACCTTTTGGTTCTAATTTTTTTCTCTTTTCATCAGGAATGTGTGCCCAAGCAACACATCCAAACACCTTAAAATACCCAACATGAGGCTTTTTTCCACTCCATGCTTCTTCAAGAGGAACATATTTGAGAGCATCAGTAGGAATTCTATTCAAAATATGTGCAGCACAAGAGACAGCCAAACCCCAAAATTTATTATCCAAACTTTTAAAATGTAACATACAACGAGCCATCTCTAAAAGGGTTCTATTCATTCGTTTAGCCACCTCATTTTGTTGAGGAGTATAAGGAACTGTTCTTTGCACCTTAATACCATAATTTTCACAAAATGACTCAAATTTATAATTGCAATATTCACCCCCATTATCCATCCTTAAGCATTTAATTCTTTTCCCACTTTGATTTTCAACTAGTGCCTTAAATTTCTGAAAAACTTCAAATACTTCATTTTTCTTTTCAAGAAAATAAACCCATACTCTCCTGCTATACTCATCAATAAAAGTGAGAAGGTACCTAGCACCTGAGAGTGAAGTATAACCTGGTTCACATAAGTCACTATGAATGAGTTGTAGTGGATGATTAGCTCTCCATGCTTTTCCTGAATCAAAAGGTTCTCGGTGATGTTTCCCTAACACACATCCTTCACAAACACCTTCAGAAGCTGAAACTTTTGTTAATCCTCTAACCATATCCATTCTAACCATATCTTGTAATTTCCTATAATTTATATGTCCAAGTCTAGCATGCCAAAGTTTTGACATATAATCTATCTGAGCAATAAAAGCATGAAAGAGTGTGTATTTATCATCAACAAACCCCACAAATTTAAATAGACTCTCTTCATGATCAACTCTACCAATACCAATTATATTGCTTGGATCTTTTTTATCTCTAACAATAACTTGATCAGCATTGACAACAAACTCATATCCAGCCTGAACAATTTTATATACTGAAATAAGATTTACCCCTAATCCTTTTACCAATAAAACATTTTTCAAAGTCCCTTTTGTCACATTAACAGTTCCCGTTCCTAAAACTGGAAGCTTCATTTTATTACCAATAGTTATTTCTTGATCAGAATTCATTTCTTCATTAAAATCAACAAATAAAGATCTATCTCCAGTCATGTGATAAGATGCTCCTGAATCTAGAATCCATTCTTTATTAAAATCTGAAGCAAAATAACTCCCTTTAACAGTGGATTTACCTTTTCCTTGTTTTTGAACGGACACAGCCAGAAAGCTATTTTTATCCATCTTTCCATCATTAAACCTTTCTTGCTTGGACTTATATTGCTGCCTTTCATTGTCCCTCTTCTTCAGACAAAATTTTTCCATGTGATTCTCACCCCCACAATACCTGCAAATAATGGGTTTTCTTCCAGCTTGCTTTTCTGCACCATCATTTCTAGAAAAATGGTTAGAACCTTCATTATTTTGAAATTTATTATTTCCTTTCCAATTCTTCTTTCCATCATTTCTAAAAAAATTACTTTTGGCTGTATATGCATGATTCTTCTTAATATGCCCTTCTTTAATAAGCTGAACTTCTTCATCTAAAACAGACTTGCAAAATTGATCAAAAGTTTGCTGGGGGGTATTGGGATTTAGTTGAAGAACCCTTTTTCTTGATTCCTTAAATACCTTATATGGCTGGGGAAGCTTACTTTCAACCATTGCAATCAACTGAAAATCTTTTTTTGCATATTCAGCACCTATTTTTTTTAGCTGGGCATTTAAAAAAGTAACTTCATTGAAGTAATCAGACATTTTTTCAAAATCAGATGGATCTAAATTCATCAATTTTTCTTCTATACTAAACATGCTAGCAATGTCTGCATCTTTATAATCCTTTTCTAAAGTCTCCCACAGCTCTATTGGATTATCAACATCAACAAATCTTCTATTTAGATTAGGGCTCAAAGCTTTACCAATAATACCTCTAGCTTGTTCCAACTTGCATTTCCACAACTCCTTTTCTCTATCAGTTTGAGGTTCTCCAATTTCCTTATTCACTATCCTCCATAGAGCCTTTTCTCTCAAAGCATTCTTGACTGCAATCTTCCAATCTGCAAAACCACTTCCATCAAAGATAGGCAAAACTTCATTTGAAGAGCCCATGTTAGAAAAAAATCAACTTTCAAACAGATCTAGCAATACTCCAGCAATATAACAGCCCTACAACAAAATATCACTCCAATCATATATCAGCCCTGCAAACAAACCACTTCCAGCAATATATTTTCCTACAGCATATCCCTCTAACAATATTTCTAGTTGAACCTCTAGATGAATCTCCAGCTGAATCTAGCCAAATCTAGCTCTGATACCATGTTAAAACAGGCCCAAAATATAACAGCAGCAACAAATAAATAAAAACAGGGCAAAACAGGGCATAAAAATAATAAGCAACAGCTGCTAATATAATAGTCTAACTTGTATTCCAAACAATCCAACAACTTACAACTGCAGTTACTGTTTGCAATGAACAACTTCATATTTATAGTGGAGCTTGGAAACTTCTAGTAATCTAGAGAATTCTAAAATCTGGATTGTTCTTTTTTACAACAGTTCTTAGAATGTTCTTTTCTAGAACAGCTCCAGGAATGTTCTAGCATATGGAAGTTTTTAGAAACATTCTACTATTTTTTAGACAATCTTAATCCCTAACATTCTGTGTGTACGTATGAAGCTGTCAAACATACAGTAACCTTGAAACTATACTTACCCACGCTAAAAAGCCAAAAACAAACAAATAGAGGTAAGATTATTGAAAAAAAGGGAAAGCGACAACATCCAAATGATAAACCTTTTCTCTAAAGACATAGCTGACCTTTGAAAAGTGATAGAACCGAATGGCAGAATGTATTTAAAATGCGGAAATTTTAGACAACGCATGTGAACTGTTTGATAGAAGACTTTTAAAGAGCTGCGGTCTCATGGAACACATTAATTGCATGATATGCACAGAATGGATTTGTTGTAAGAAATTTTTAAGCAAATGTTATTCAGTCAGTGTAAAGCTGCATTTCTTTGTTTTTGCAATCTTTTGCACAAATGTACTTTTAAAGCTGACAAGATTCGATTTGATGTGCATCAATCAACAAGACACTACTTGGTCCACTTCATTTTTGATGTTAGAGATTGAATGAACTTAATGTTTTGACTGACAATGGATTGGTCGCATAGGCAGTGAGACTTTATCTTATCACATCTATCATTTATGGGGTCAGCTAAAAACATGTAGAAGGAAGGACGTAATAAACCGAATTGGCATCTAGAAGAATAATCCGAGTGATAAAGGAAGCCTGGAAGCAAGTTTGTCCGACAGCAATAAGAAGATACTTGTTATATTAAATCTTGACGAACTCACATGCAAGTACAGCCTACAACACCGCCTGGAAACCATTTACACGCAATCTGATTATAGGTTAAAAAAGATATGTTCCAACAAAGATCCGTTTTCTCTGATTTTTCTACTTTTCCAAGTTTGAACTGGGTTTTAAAAAAAGAACTAGTTGATATACAGCGGAGGAGTATTTATTGCTCAACAGGCATCAGCGTATGATTGAGGAGGTGTTTGCATATGGCTTCATCTCAAGAAAGAGCTGACTGCGCTGAAAAGAGCTTATTGGTACTTTGTTCTTTTCTCGAATCTCCTAAAAACTGCCTTGTTCCGCACCCTGGCACTCTTCATCGAAAGGAGAGTGACTAAACCGAGAGTAGGAGTTGGGCATTTGTCTATACGTGTATTATCCTCTAGTCAATCGCTAAAGTACGTCCCTTCGGCCCCTTCTGAGCTTCAATGTTTTGCCAACTAGAATCCCCACCGAAATGCACCGAAGAAACACTGTTGGAGAGGTTCGGTTCGAATCAAAGACTACTTGAAGTCAAGTACCCACCCAACTCAAGGTAATACCACTAGAAGTAAGAAGGCACGAAGATTTCATTGCTGGTACCACTCATTCAGCTTTAGGAGAGTAGGTGAAGGGGATGCTTCCTAACCGGACTAGACTAGACTACGGCAAAGTAATGAGCCATAGAGACTAAAACTTGAGATAAGAGTTTATTTTAAGAATCATCAAGATTTGAATACAAAACACCACACTTAGGACTTGTCTACACGCATACCCAAAGCCGCACAATTTGTACTGTTCTCCCTTCTTTTAATGACACAGCAGGAATATGACTTACTAAAAGAAAATGCGCATATAGCAATATTTGACAGCAACGTAGAAAAGAATGAAGTGCCAATATTATATAAATATTCAAATGGCCAAAATAACTAGCTACCAGTGCCAAAATGAAGCAATCAGAGGTCAGAAAAGGTGAAACTGATAGAGATACCATTCTTGAAATACCGAAAAGGAGTCATGAACTGTCTGTAGAAGCAAAAGATGATAGAAAGGTACGCGACTCTCTAGAAAATGAAATAGAGCAATTAGAATACAAATATGAGGCTCTGATATGTGAACTTAAGGAACGTGTGTCATATTTAGGGAACTCAGAGAAACAACTGCAAGAACAGTTGGAAAATCTGAGAGATGAACACAGAGCTTCTTTATATGTCATCAACACCCTTGAAAGTCAGCTGGAAAAAAAAAATAAATGAAGGAAAAGCTTGATCAACAGGCAGCAAACTATTCCACAAACAAGGATAAAATGGCCTTGTCTAAAGCTTAATCGGAGGAAAGGGCCAACAAAGCAGAAATGGCACTCTACTCAAGGATACTCGATTGCATACTACTAACACTGTTGGGCAACTTCAGAAAGAGCTTGAAAAATCTTTCTTTACAGATTTCTTGTACATTTGAGGCCAATGAAGAACTGGCAACACAAGCATTTGCAGAAGCATCTCAAAACACATTTGAATCATATGTGAGCAGGAAGACATCAATTGAAGGGTATATTGAAAAATAAATTCATTCAGAGGCCTGATCCAGAGTTTTGAAGGTGTGTTTTAAACATATAAATCAGCTATGCGTGGGTGTATTCATTTTGTATGATGTTAGACAAAGAAGCAATAATCCTACTATCAAATGAATTAACACCACTGCCAAACACAATGAGATTAGCGCTTGAATATTAAAAACACATGCTAGCAAATAAATGTGTCACAAGAAATGCAGAGAGGACAATTATGTATCAAAATCTAGAGATAAGTCAACAAATCTGTGCGTTATTCAATAAAACAGAGATATCAACTTATGAGGGCCCTCCTTCTAGCGCCAATCATGTAGATGGTAAAATCTGCATTTTGCTCAAAACAAACAACACACATTAGCCTGTTAGTTTAAAACAAAGCAAATAACAATATCCATATGAAATGGTACATCAATGCTTTCAAATGCAAACAAATGATAAATGCAAGCTAAATGAGTACATGAAAAACATGAAGTAGGTCATCTGATATTGGATTGGTGCTTCTATGGAAAGAAGCCCTTTCCCAGTCCTTGATCAAGCTAAGCTAAATGATGAAATTTCTATGAATGTGATATGAAGATGGTGTGGGAAAAATCAGTTCTTAAGGAGAGTGACTTTGCAAGAGATTGTGGAGATTATTGTGGAGGATTTGCTAGAGAATGAGGCCTCTATTTGTAGATTCCCAAGTTGGAAGAATGCTCAAAATGGATCAATGTGGGACAAAGATTGGACAAATGAGAGGAAGACACTTGTCAAGTGGTGAGTGGTTGGTGCATGTGCAAGATTTCGGAAGTGTGCCCAAGAGAGGGAGTTTCAAATTTGAATTTGAGAGGGAAGATGAGTGGGGGACAAGAAAATGATAAAAAAAATGTAATGTTGGAGGGACAAGTCAACTTCTCATGTTTTTCAAACTTGAGGGAATATTCCCCATAAGTGCTATGTTGAGTGAAAATGATGATTTAAATAAATCAATAAATAGATTTATTTGTGCAAGTGGCATAATCTAGAGAATGCAAGTGGTTAGGATTAACATTAGATTAAATTTAATCCTGATTTAGTTAATTAAAAGGAGGATTAGGTGATTTGACCTTTTTGCTTTAGATTTAAAGATTAAACTAAATAAAAAAGGAGATGAAATATGATAAAGATTTAGTTAAATAAATATTTGATTTATTTAGCTAAGGGTGATAATGATAAGATTAAATTAAATAAAGTTGATGACCTTTAGGAGATTGAAATTTATTTTTCTGATGAATAGATGAATGTGAATTTGATTTATGGATGAGCGGATGAACGTGAATTGAGTGCACGATGCTAATTTCACGTGTCTACACTACTCTTGCAAGTGGACATTGTGAGCTTAGCCATTGAATTAAATATTTTCTAGACACCAAGTATGGAATTACTGATTGACATTTGCCATTGTGGTTTCACACTGTCACTTGTCTTGTGCTAAAGGTTATTGGAACTAGTTTTAAAATAAATGATATATTGAATAGTGTTTTGAAGCAAAAACATCATGGATGAAGCAAGTTAATAAGACATTGTAGAAAAACAAAGCCTTCTATGATTGTCATCCGTAATTGTTCACAGAGCTTCTATATTGAAACTATTTGTCACACTTTTGTCAGGAAATGCAAAAATTGGTAAAAGAAAATGAGGTGATAATTTTATGAAGTAATTAACCCTAAACCATTGGAGCCAACTGTGAACTTATTTTATCAATCACCTTATTCTGTTATGAAGTAAATTGCAAACTTGTTTCTTTAGTTGCTTGATTCAAGGTTAAAAGATATACTAAAATTGTTTTTATTGAAACATATTGAATTTAAAAAGAGCAAGTGGAGCTTATTTAAATGCATTATCTCAAGCAAGATTGGCACTAGATTTTCACATGATTGTATGACATTTCAATAAACATTGGGGATATTCTAAATCAATTCATGCTCTTAAACAATGTGACACTAGAAGTGTTTTCATTTGGTGGTCTGACACACTAGCAGCTACAACAAGCTTCTTATGCTTTAATCCAACATGGATCCTCTATGTTGTGAACTGTGTGAGAGTGTGAATATAATATTGGCTCAAATTTTTGTCCCTTTTGTGCTTTTTCTTCTGTAGCCCCATTACAAGAAGAGGCATCTATAATGGAGATAAAAATGCCATATATTTCAGAGACCATCTAATATTTGCCTAAGTTAATCTCCTAAGGGTTATTAAATCAACTGATTTCAACTAGTTAATATTGGATATTAGCCTGAATTTCCATGGGAGCAGATGGGGTGTGCTACATGTTTTACTTCTACAAAGTTCATTTTGCTTGGTACTACTGTTGGCTTTAATATTTTTAATTGTAGAGTTTCATAATGAAGAAATTTTGAGTCTTTGACCATTGTTATGATATTCAAAGGGATTTGTGTTTTGTATTCAGTTAATCTTTTGGTTTATAAGGAGAGGTGATAAAGTTTTG
>VDFB02340552.1:0-33498 GCA_007258455.2 Sequoia sempervirens | reverse complement strand
CATTATCTCATTTCTTCATTTTCGTTTAATTACCTAAAAGGGGTTTGACCAAGGAAAACCCCCATGCCCTAATAATCAACATTTTCTCCTTCTCTCTTTGTGTGTTTGCAAATTTAGGAACTTTAAGGGTTTGAAGATCATTGAAGAAAAGGTTGAAGACTTGTTGAAGATATCTCTTTATTGACCTAGTCAAAATACCAACAAAAATTCACCTTCAGGCCCAAAAAATCTAAGTTTAAGAAGTAGACACCTGTGGGAAACTAGAGTGCAGACCTAGGGCTTCTGCTTCCACTTCCAAATTTCAAGAAATTTAGAAGTGGACTAAGTCACCACTAGTGGCGAATTAGCCCCACTGAACCTATTTTTATAATTTTTTGTATATTTTGATACCCATTTGGTCGAAATAGACTTCAGTGCAGTTTTCTAGAATTTTTCCGAAACAGGACTAAGTCACCTAGACTGCCCTAAGTGTCCCTCCAGGCTTAAAAATTAGAATTTCTAGAATTTCAAAGTTGCTTCAAGTCTGCAACACACTTCTAGCTGCACAAATTTTTTATTACAACTTTCTATTTGGTTTGATTAGCATTTCTAGGTGGGTATGTGCAAGATCATGATGGGCCAAAAAGTGGTGATATGATGGGTATGTGTAGGGTATGTGGCTGACGACTGAAACGAAAAGGGTTTTTAAAGGAGATTCTCATATTTCTACTAATATAAATTATGCTTTACTTTGAATTTAATAAATAATTATTACTCATTTTCTATTTGAATTACGACTAAAGTTCTGATTGATAGGCTGATTGAAAAAAATCTATATCTTTCAAATGATATCACATTTTTTGAAACCAAAACATGTATCACATTCTATGCTTCACATACTATAGGATTAAAAAAAATGAATTTCATGAAGTTTTGACCAAGTTAAGGTGGTAAGACATACAAGCTTTTATATTTTTTTAAAGTTGTAATAAAAAATTCATAATTAATTATTTACTTAGACAGAAATTACAAACAAATATGCATCACATCCCAACATGAGTCCTCTACTTATATCCAAAATCCTATAAAAAATTATTATCATTTTATTGTGGTTAGGGTGGTCAGACAGACACCTGCTTCATATTTTTTTCCTGAAATTTAAGTACTACTACATTGAAATTTTAAATTTTCACCACAAATAGATTTAAAAAATAAATAAACCTAGTAGTTTAGAAACTACATTCAATTTTTCTATAGATTCTATTCTTACATATTTTTGAAATAATATAGATAACTTATTCAAATTTTTATGTCAAGTTCACTAACTCTGATTTTTTGAATTTTTCACCACTTAAGGGCCGACTTTTTCCATAATGATCGTGCACATACCCAAGTCATTTAGTTCATGTTTTCATATCACAATGTGTTTTCCAGAACTTTGTATTTCTTAGGTTTTACATTAATAATCATCTTTCTTTTTCAGTTTATTGCACTTAGGAAACTATATTTAGACACATTTCATCCCTCATTACATTAATCTTGAGTGTAGACATTAGCATTTTGGCCCATCTCTCTCCTTTTAGGTGAAAAACCCTAGAAGATTTAGAGAGCATTTGGTTTTCAAAATCATTGTTTACACACTCGTATTTTGTAAAAATCAAGCTAGAATGCAAGCATGTTATAACACACTCACATTTTTTGAAATTCAAACCAAAATGCAAAAAAAAATTATTATAACCCACTCACATTTTCACTATTTTGAGACCAAAAAGTGTAGTGGACACTTTTTTGCCCCCATCTTTGGGCACTTACATAGATACTATTAAAAATTTGGTTCTACATACTTTCCAATGGTGTATGTATTATTATAATAATTTTCTTTTAATATATTTTATCACTTTTTCAAGTTACATAATATATTTTTGCTTCCAAGCTTGTAACTTTTCACTTGTATCATAGATTTATTTTATTATTGCAATATTTTTATTGGATTAAAATGTGAAGGGCTTGTACCCATTACAATATGATCATAGAGTCCAAATGATGGGATCACAAGAAGTGGAACACCTAGAAAGAAAAAGCAAAAGAAAGAACAACTAACTGACTAGCAAGAGAAAAAAACAACACACAAAACAAAACCAACAGGGGACTAAAACTACTACAAGTCTCCCAAAAGCTTGAGACCACTAATTTCTTGCCACTTCTTTGATAGGAAGTGCAGTTTCTCATCAAACGACAAGGTTCACTTCTGAATAAGTTGGGCCTCCTTGATAATGGTCTAATCCAAACTACCCACCATCTTGCCTTTTTCTACAAATGTTTGTCATCAAGATCACCCCCATCCTTCATTTTCCATGACTATTCCAAAGTTCTTTTTGAAAGACCTAGATGGTAAAAGTGGTATTCTTCATGATATCCTTGCTATAATGAATAATCTCTTGGAGGAATTCCATTGTTTTTTTCTTAGTTGCTATTAATAGTGGTAATTTCCTTCTACAATTTTATTTTGTCCTCCTATATACCCACTAGAGCTCTAAGGTCATCCACCTCCTTGTCCTGATTAGCCCATTTTTCAAAATATTTGGTGAGGGAGGAAAGTATAGGGTATGTGCAGGATCATGATGGGCCAAAAAGTGGCAATATGATGGGTATTTGTAGGGTATGTGGCTGACGACTTTTTTTTAACCCAAAATTGATGAAATGAAAAGGGTTTTTAAAGGATATTTTCATATTTCCACCAATATAAATTATGCTTTACTTTGAATTTAATAAAAAATTATTATTAATTTTCTATTTGAATTACGACTAAAGTGTTGATTGATAGGCTGATTGAAAAACATCTATAGCTTTCAAACGGTATCACATTTTTTGAATTCAAAATATGCATCACATTATATGCTTCACATACTATAGGATCAAAAAGAAAAATGAATTTCATGAAGTTTTGACCAAGTTAAAGTGTATAGACACGAAGTTTTAGGGATGGTCGATCTAGACATGAGTCCTTCTACTTATGTCTAAAAATATTATAAAAAAATATTATCATTTTGTTGTGGTTAGATGGTTAGATGTACACCTATTTTTATTTTTCCCCAAATTTAAGTACTACCGCATTGAAATTTCAAATTTCTTCAAATAGATTTTAAAAAAATAAAACCTAGTAGTTTAGAAACTACATTCAATTTGCTATATAGATTTATTCTTTCATATTTTTAAATAATATAGATAACTTATTCAATTTTTACATCAATTTTCCTAACTCCATTTTTCTCAATTTTTTCCCACTTAAGGGCTTTTTTTTCCATGATCCTGCACATACCCTATATCCCAATTCTTGCCATCCTTCACCTCTCCCAACCATGGAGCATACTAGTTGGGTACTCTATGTTCTAGCACCTGGAATTTTCCTTTAAAGTAATAAGTTGACCCAAAAGCCACTTAACAATGTCATTCTAGACATTTGAAGTTGCCAAAATATCATTCATTTTATGTTGAAGGGGAACATAAGAGGCACAAATTTCATTACCCAAATTGGGTTTAACAAAGGTCCTTTCTATATTAATGAAGAGCTTACAGGATTTTTGGGGGCTCGAAGGGTTAATGATAGAAGTGGTATTAGAAATATCAGACACCTCATCATTAATAGGGGAGTGTGTCGGAGAGTTACTAGGGGGTAGGTTTCTAGGACTCATCATCCAAGTTAGATGAATTATTAGTGCCAGAGGTAGAAATAGGGGTGGGTTAGGAAAAAGAAACATAATTTTTGGGGTTAGGCGGGGTTTTCTTATTGACAAGGGTTTTTCCCCAAGCCTTTCTGATTCTATGAATGGTGGGTGGGGTTTCATCTAGAGAAAAAGTGGAAGTGAGGATCTCAGGGGGGGTCGGTAGGATTGTGAATGACCAAAGTATTCCTCTTGAAAATGGTTGGGGAGGAGGAAGAGAAGCTTGATAATGGAAAAGGTTGAAAATTAAACCCCCGATGAATGGGGATATTTTTACTTTTACCCTTGAAATTATTAATGAACTATTCAAGAGAAGAGAAAACCAAGAAAGAAAAGTTTATCTTGGAAAATGTTATAGCAGTAAAAGTTTAACATGGGAAAGAGATGGGCATAAAAATGATGAAAATGACCCTCTAACATGACATACCTCATAAGCACCTCTGCAATTTTACTCTGCACCCTGGGGAGGTCAACCCTATTCAACTTGTTTTACAATTTGTTAACCTTTATTCTATCCTTTAGAAACCTCTCCATATATTTTTTTCAGTTCCCATTAGATTTTCAAGGGATGTAAGAACCATCCAACAAAAGGAACATGACCTCAATAATCAACTCAATGTTCACACGAAAGGAGAACCCACCAATGGTGATAGTTCCCCCATTCCAGGAGTTGGTGAACTCAATAGAAAACTTGGGGTCATGCCCTTTCATACCCTCCACATACGAGGCTAATTTACCTCATTGGATAATAGTCCAAACCTCCCTATCCTACTTCCACACCTCATAGGAGGTGGGTTCCTCCTGGACCAGCTTGTGCCCCATGAAAAACATTGTAGAAAATAGAGAAGGACATGGAGTTACATAGAAACATTGAGAAGAATACCTTAGACAAGAATATAAAGGCTTATGAAAATATTTCCTAGGGAGGGTGGCTTGCCATAATTGTAAGTTGAGGAAGATGAGAAAGAGAGTTACACACATGCCTGAGGATATCAGAGATATTATCCTAGATAACTAAATTTGGAGTAAAAACACCAAGGTTAGCTAGCATATATATCACTTTGTTTTCATTTATAAACACATGAGTAGATCTTATATTCCCAAGAGTAATCATGAGATTGTGTGCTAATAGGACAAGGTCAAGGAGGGACCAATAGGGTGTAGCCATCCTAGTCAGCAAAACAATGGTATTTTTAGAGTCTCCTTCAATGGACAGGTTGGAAAAGCTAGCATTCATGACTATCTAGATACCATAGTTTTCCACTACCACCTCTCTAAATTTGGATTGAATTCCAAGATTCATCGCATAAGCTAGAATCATTTTATCATTATGATCTCTAATGATCCCACCCCCACTCACCCAACTCGGGTTACCTTCGACTACACCGTTGAAGTTAAGCTTAAGACAACCAAGCTTGAGGGGGGACCAGGGTGTATTACTATGATCTAGAGGAATACTATAGATTAGAGAAAAGAGATCCTCAGAAATATTCTAGGCTGAAGCAATTGAGAACTCCAAATTATTTGAATTCCTTTTAGGCTTGTAGGAGGTCATGGTGATATTCTTGACAATTTGATTGGTAACCTTATTGTCAACAACCAACCAAGGGGATTTTTTTCTCTTAATATCATGTTGTTACACTCCTTCCAGAGCATCCACCCTATGAAAATATAGCTTTCCACCATATCTCAACAAGCATGGGGTGAGAAACTGGTGGGCACCAACTATCTAAAATTCCTTTAACATCCTTCTACCAAACCTAGCTAGTATTGAAAAGAGATTGAATCTTTTGAAGAACCTACCAAGAGTAGGTATAGTGAACTAGAAGGTGGGAGATGGATTTGACTTCATCTTCACACAAGAAACAATGATTTCCATGATGCACGCCTTTCTTTTGAAAGTTATCCAGAGTGGGAATCTATTTAAGGAAAGCAGTTCGCTAGAAGAATTTAACTTTCGGTGAAGAATTATTTCTCCAAACCTTCATCAAATCAAATAGAGGATCCCAAGAACTGGAAATAATGTTCTAACAAGAATTAATAGAATTATTTCCATCCTTAGAATCCACCCAAACTAGGGAGTTAAAAAAATTGGAGTTAAAGATCTTGTGATTATTAACAACTTTGAGGGGCTCTTCTGTAGCTAGGAAAATGGGGGATCAAACCAATTGGGATCAATCTTCTAGCAAGGTGGATCCAAGGTAACATCCAAGTAATCAGATACCTTATACCACAATCTAGCACAAAGGTTTGATGTCATGGTGGAAAGAATCAAATGCAAACCAAGGGCCTATGAGGAAAGCCATCTATCATCCCAAAAAGAAACCAGAGTACCACATCGAACCTACTAGGATGATACCAAGGAGAGAAAAATTTTAGAGTTGAGAAGATTATTCCAAATTATGGATCACAAAGGAAGAACACAACTGTCAAGAAGGAAGAGACGATCTCTACCCTATAGATAGTTATCCTTAAGGATAGAAATTCGTTCTTCCTATTTATTTAAAAGCTTCCAAGTGATTTTAGATATGAGGGACATGTTCATCTACCTAGTCTTTCTCAATTCAAGGCCCCCATAACATTCTCTATAGCACACGGTATCCCAATTCACCAAAGAGAAGTGGATCCTCTCTTCAATGCCCAACCAAAGGAATATTCTTTGAATTTTCTCAAGTTTCGTAGACCACACAACATGCATAAAATACAAAGACATTAGGTACACAACCAAACTTTGGAGAGTGGTCTTAAGAAGGAGAAGTTTATCTACATTTCTAAGGAGAGCACCCTTTCAAGTAAGTTAGACCAAACAAATTTTTCCACCTTACGAATAGTGAGAGGCATTCCCAGGTACCTCAAGGGAAGGGGGAGAATCTAGCAATTAAGGATTTTGGATATCCATGTTTGAAGTGAAGGGTCAACATTAAGAAAGAAAATGGCACTTTTAGTAAAATTCATACATTGGCTAGAGGTCATAGAATTTTTTTTGAGAATATTGACCCACCCCTTGGCCTCTACTAGAGTGGCTTCCCACAAAAAGATCATGTCATCAATAAATTGTCAATGAGAAATTGATTGAGAAACAAAGGAGTTGGAGAAAAGCCATCCAAGGTGTCATTCAAAACTTTATGTTCAAAGTTACAACCAAGAACTTCAACCATCAGAATGAAGAGGTAGGCAGAGAAGAGATCCCCTTGATAGGTACCACTAGACATCGAGAAAAACCCCTATGGAGTACTATTGATAATGGGTGAAGCCACAATAGTGGTTTACAATTGAAGTGAGGAAGGAAAACTCATAGAAAATGAATGCATGGAAAAAAATTAATTTTTGGGGTTCGTACGAACCTATTGGTTTAACCGAACCCATTAGGGGTTTGCTAGAACCTAGGTTCGGGCAAACCCTCCTAATACTTTCCCGCCAAAAAATTCATCAAAACCCCTTATAGAAGGGGGGTTTGAATGAACCCTGGTTCGACCGAACCCCTAGGGTTTCGCTCGAACCCCTTTTATTCCTCATCCCCTCCCTAAGACACAAAAAAAACTTGAATTTTGGCACTTCAGAGCTTGGGTTGAGGATGAAAATGGAGGAATCTTCACAAACCCAACTTGAATTATGTAGTCCTTAGAACGAGCTATCCAACGAATATATTTTTAATATGTTTTGGTTTTATTATGTATTTGTTTTTTTAGTTTTATTAAACATAGGTTTTTCATCGAAAATGAAGGTCTTTATTATGCACATGTGGAAAAATAGCAGATTATCAAAACAAAAATTGAAAAATATGAGTGCACCAGATATTGAAGTCCTTGATCCAACAAAAAAAAAATTGAATTTCGATATATACAAAAAAGGTTATGCATTATATGGTCACACTATGTCTAAATTGTAATTGGTTTGACTTCAAAACTTAATTAAAGAAAAAATATTCAATAAAAAACTATCAAACCAAGTGGAAGCACTAGATATTAGAGTTACAAATCTAAATTCGAAAGAATTAGAATTTTATCCTTCATGGAAAACAAGTTATGCGTTATACAGTGTGCGTCACTTTTTAAAAATGTTGTTTTTTGAAAAAAACCAGTTTTCGTGGGAGATGGAGAAAGAAGTGCAATTTGATTCCAAATTTTTTTAAAAAAATTCTTTTAGAATCTACAAACAAAATGTGACGAGACTCTAGTTTTCATCATCTTCAAATTATTCATGGTTTAGCCACTATAGGTGCCCGAATGTGAAGATTTAGTTTAAAAAAATAATTTCAGTTGCCAGTTTGGCCAAAAATTGTAAACCACTATTGTGGGATCACCCCTAGACCTAAGAAAAATTTGAAGAGGTAAGACACCCTTGAATGAGTTTCAAGATTTTACCAAATAACTCAAACCCTTGTAAAACTTTAAATAGAAAATTCCAGGACACTTTGTCATAGGTTTTAGATATATCCAACTTAAAAGCCATACTTTCTTGTTTCTTTTTCCCATGGACTACAGAGTTTCATGGACCAACATAATGGCATCCATAATTTGTCACTCTAAAACAAAACCTTTTTTAGAAAGATGGACCAATTTATCCAGACATGGTTTAATGCAATTGACTAGAAGCTTAGATAAAATTTTATAGAACATATTGCAAAGACTAATGGGGTGGAAATTGGATGGTCCATTGGCCCCAAAATGTTTGGGAATGAGAACTATAAAGGTATTATTAAGTTCCTTGAGGATATTACTAGAAGAGAGGAATTCCATAACAATAGAGGTGACATCCTTCCCAAAGATATCCTAGAACTTCTAAAAGAAGAAAGGTGGAAAACCATCAAGACCTAGGGCGTTAAAAGGGCTAAGGGAGAAAACAACCTCCCAAATCTCATCAACCATAGAACATCTTTCCATAAAAAAAACCTCTTGTAGGGATAAAGAAAGGGGAATAACATCAAGGAGGTCATCCTCTAGAGAACCTATCCTGACCAAGTTGATGAGGTTATGGAAGTAAGAAACACCAATGTGAGCCAAATATTCCTTAGAAGACAACACAAAACCATCATCATAAACCAACTTAGAAATGGTATTGCACTTCTTATGCCTAGAAGTCATCATATGAAGGAACTTTGTATTTTTATCCCCCTCATGGTGCCATTGATTTCTAGCCCTTCATTTTTAGTAAAACTCTTCCTTCTCAATAATTTTATGAAGATCACTAAACAATCTTTTCCTTATTGAAAAAATATGCCTAGACACCCATTTCCAAATCTATTTGGACCTATCTAAGTTGATCTTTAAGATATATTTTTTTTGTCAAAAATATTACCAAAGCAACTCCTCCATTCTTTCAGATGACTTTGAAGGCTTTGAGTTTGAAATCAAAATTATGCATAGCAGAACCACAACCCCTAATATTCCACCACTTAGAGAGGTCTCTAAACTACAAATGATACAACCGCATTAGCTCAAATTGGAAGGGGTGCTTAACCATATGAGGAGGGGCATTCCATCAAAGAATAAATAGGGTATGACCAAAGCTAATCCTTAATAGAGAAGACAAAGAGAGGGAGGACATATCCCATTTGAAGGACACCAAACATCTATTGAGCCTTAATTGAATAATATTATCACCAACCTATTTATTTGACCAATTGAAAGAGCTTCCCTCAAGGTCTAGGTCAGGTAGGCTGCCATCATACAAGAAGGTATTAAGGTCCAACATACTATCTGTCAAATCCATAATACCACCCAATATCTTGGAGGGGAATAGGGGGTATTGAATTCTCCCATCACCATCCAGTTATTATGTAGAAAGGTTCTTCGACAACTCAACAAGTTGAACCAATTATTCCTCCTTAAAACCACATTATTAGGTACATAGATTTTGGACAAGACCCATTCTTGAAGACTAAAACATTGAGAGAAACGAATATTGAGAATATTTTTCTCCTTAGAAATCAAGGAGCCCTTGAAGAAAGGTTTTCTAATTGTAACTAGCCCACTTGAGGCCCCAACCATGTCAACCACCAAGTGGAGTGCATTAGGCCAAATAAAATCACTAAGTTTATCAAACTCAGCAGTAGTCATTTTAGTTTCTTATAAAAGGATAATGTTAGGCCTGGATTTTTTGATAAAATCTATGGCAATATGCTTGTTATAAAGGCTATTGAGCCCTCACATATTTTATAGAGGATCAACAATTATTATTACATTTAGAGCCAATCTGCTCCAAATTCACTTGATTGTTGTTAGTAATATCTCTCGTTGTATTATTTTGTTTTTTTAGTTTTGGTTAACTTCCTCCTGACCTTAAAATTGGTCCCAACATCAACTAGCCTTCTTGGACTAGCTAGCTTGGGAGAGATGGGAAGACCATCCAAACCCATGATAATTTCGGGTAAAGGAGAAACCACACAAGGGATAACCAATGCAGGAGAGACACCACAAATTCAAGGAGTAGTGCAAGGACATAAACCAAATTCAACCAAGCGTAACATCTGGTAAGGGGTTCGAGGTCAATACATAATAGGACACTACTAGACCTTTATCTTCTAGAAGGGGGCTCCTTAGGGAAATAATTTTCCACTGAAAGGGACTAGGAGAAAAGTAGGGGGATGGGATTTAGGGAAAAAGTAGGAAGCTCAACAATATCAAATACCAGAGAGGGGGGAAGGACCAGAGAACCAAGGAGATCAAGCTCACAAGTCTGGATAGGGGCTAAGGAGGGAAGCTTAGGAACAACTAGTGAGGCAAACACTAACATTGGTTTGGGTGGGGAGTAGCAAGCCTCCAGCCCAAGGGACCAAGAAGCCACATTCTTTCCCTTTCCCAAGGGGGTTGAAACCTTAGGAAAAACTTTAGGAAAAACATTGCACAAATTTCCAATAAAAGAACAAAGTTGACAAAATAGAGCAATTTTTTAATATTCAATGGCTTGAGGCCACTTACCAAGCCTGAATTAAAGAATAACCGAGGTCAAGAGAACTTTATTTGGTTCAATGCTGATGTAGAAATGAGAAAAAACCATCTTGGCTTGTTCCTTTGTGACATATTTTAAAGAAAGAAAATTTTCAAGGATTTGACAACTCCTGTAATAATATCCTCATCCCAAAATTCTAGTAGGAGGCTCAGGAGTAGAACCCAAGTTGGAAGTGTTGGCGCCAAGTGAGCAAAAGGATCAAAGCTTAGTCTCCACTTGCATAGAGCAAGACTCTACTTGCCAAAGAACCAAGGACCCATTATTAGGGTAGTAAAGTAGTCTTCTTGAGGGGAAAAGCTGAAGCAAAATAGGCCTTCATGGAGAGCTGAAAAGGAAAAAGAACCTTTAACAACCCAGATGGGAAGAAGCAGACTTATGAACAGACTTAATGTTAGGTTGCTTGCCCATAAACCTACAAATAAGATAGTTCTTCATTATGGTGAATGAATGATCAATGGAATGGTCCTTTATTTTTATAGTAGTTCCCTCAACTAAATGCATAATCTAGGCCCCATCTCAAACCACACATGCCTTTTTGGTACCCTCAAAAATCCCTTTCTAGTTTAGCAATGGAGGTACCTTTAGCAGACTAGAAGAGACAAGTGGTGACCTAGGAGGCCTATGATTGCAATTGGGAGACACACACTGCCTGATAGAAGCACTAGAATCATCTTGCACCAGGGGATGAGAACCAAGAAATTCTCGCCCAACCCCATCATCCCACACACCGCTTATTTCAAAATTCGTTTCTTAGCTAGGTCATATGTTCAATGAAAATGTGTTTCTGAGCTATTTAAATATATTCATACAGATTTTTTAATAAGCTATCCTAGGTACTTTTGTTTATTATAGTGATTTCATATTCTTTGTAATTACTTACACATCTTGACACCTAAAAAAATTATTTGTTTCCATGAGAGAACTTCATTGATCTTATTCACATGAATAAAGGTTATTGGTCTCGTATTTTATCATTTGAGGTGGTACCATGGGTTTTTTGGTTCGTCATTGTGTGGTCATTCTAGAAAAGGATCTAATTATGTGTCTTGGAAAAATGACATCCTTACACATCTTAAGTGGCTTAATATTTTTCCTTATTTGTATGGGTGCATACCTAAACCAAAAACACTAGGGAGTAGATAAAATTGGGGTAACATAATTGACCATGTTGTAAGAATGATTTGTTTTAATGTTGACCATGACACTATTTATGTTGTGTCAGACATTGATTGCATCGACACACTTTGGAATAGACTTTGAGAGATCCATGAAGACTATTATATCTCTCCATTCCCAGATGGTCCTTTTATAGATTGTTTCATTCTCCTTGATGATGTAAATTGAATACCCTTTGATCATGATACTTTAGAGGATCTTGAGTATATCATAGGTCTTGCATGCTCTAGTGGTTCAAAGACTTTTCTTCGTGTTCTCACTCTTCATATCAAGACCCAATCTCTATCTTCTCTAACATGGTATTACCACATCCATGGTTCCTATTACTTTAGTGCAGAAAGGTATTCATCCTCTCCCAAACATAGCTCCTTTGGATTCATATCTTGTAGACATATCATCTTCATTTTTGGAGTCTTAGATTTTATATTGAGGATCATTTTGAGGAAATTCATATCCTCTTTCTTGATAACCACATCATTTCTATTGGTCCATCATTTTAGTCTTTGGAGCTTGTGGTACATCAGTCTTCACAACATTTTGGATTGATATCATCTTGTTTTTTCATATATACATTACAACATTTTTTAGAGGAAAACATTATTTTTATTTGGATTCCCTAATCATTGAGCTTATACAAATAAATTATTGAATCATCAATGGATTTACTTCTTCGTAAGGGAGAATTTTTTTTGTAGATAATCAATCATGTTATATCTTCAAGATTTCGTCATTAACATAGGAGCTACTTTTAAGAAGGGGATTCATATTCTCATCTTCTCTCTCCTATTGGCGGACACTCATTGTACTTATTTGACAAAAGAATTCATTAGTGGGACATATCGAGTCCTCTTCCTTTCCTTCTTTCACTAGTGTATTTATTTAATTTTCTCTCTTTTGGGGAGGATTTTTTTCCCATAAGGTTTTATTATTTTATCTCGTTATGAAAGGTTCGTTTATTTATACATGGGTACCTCATTAGATATTTTAGTTGGGACCCAATTTGGATCCATTATTGCATTCATCATTAGGTTTTTATCTTCCCCCTAAGTTGATCTTAAGCGGGGTGGTAGAGTAAACAGGAAAATCACCTAATAATTGATTAATTATTAGACCCCTTTTAATTTACTCACTTAAGATAAAATTATGAGTCTTTTTTATTATTCTAGACTAAGCTATTATTAGGTCAAGTTGTTTCATTGCAAAGGATGAGAACACTTGACATAATCTATGTTAATCCTTATCTAGAGTTTTTTTTTCCATTTTGATAAGGCTTCATATTTCATTATTGTTATTAATCTAGATTATTTAGACTAATATAGAATTCATCATTCTTTTCTAGATCAAATCGATTTCTCAAGGTTGCATAGTATAATCATTAGTTTTCTTTCTCTTTCCATGTGATAATAATCTCATTGAAAGTGATTTTTAGGAGATGTGGGGTTCACCATCAACACCAACAAGAGGTATATATCCATTCAAGAAAATTTATTTGAACTCCAATCTCATGTCAAGTATCATGTCAACTATTTCTACATGACAAGAACCCATACTTAATAAGCTTTTATAAACAAAACATTCTCATCAATAAACATTTAAGTGGAAAACTATTTAAGAATAATTTGAAAGAGAAAAAACTAATTATACAAATAACTTATCATTTTTAATAAAATGAACAAATTTATAGTAATAATAAACCCTTCCAAGTTCTAAAAAATAAGATAAAATCAATCTTTATAATTTCCTTTTCCTTGAAAACCTTGTGGAAAATCCTATAAATTCAATATTATGGGTTTTTATTTTCGTCTCTTTTGTAAGTTTTAAATCCAAAAAACTATTTGAGGTATAATAGTTTAATTTGTGAGCATAGCAGTATGCTCTTTGATTACACTATCCATCAATGTTTTAATCCTATAATGGTACAACTGGATTAGGTTTGATGCTTGGGTCACTTGAATGGACTAAATCCCTTCACTTGTAGTAATTATCTAAAGGATGAATTCTAGTTTAGATGTATAGTTTTTCAAAATGTTATAATTTACTATATAGAAATAAAGATTTGGTATCTATATAATATAATTGTTTGTAAGAAAAAAATGAACCTAAAGAAACTAAGTAGGTTACTAAATTAGTTTAATAACTATCTTTGATTACTAGTATTTTTTAAAATACAAATTATTTTTCAATTATTAAGTACACACCATATCATTTGTTTTGATAAATTGTATACTTCATAAGAAACAAATAAAATGATTGACTAATTATTTTATTCTATTTCGTTATTGACATTTATCCACTTTAAACTAAGATAGCAAGTATTTCTATTGTAAAATTTTATTATAATTTAGAAGCGTTGGCTTACAAACCTTACCAAATAGTAGCAATATTATACCACTACTTACATTCATACATTATATAGGATAAGCTCTCTATATAATGATATATCCCCGATCCTAAAATTATTCCTCAGAACTTGTTCAATAGCACATCAAACTGATTACATTGTAATCACGATGCGTATACTTTATAGGTCAAGAAGGAAAAAATAATTTCCATGGAGAACCTTTGCAGCAACAATTCCTTCACTCTAAGTCCTTCAACTGTAACGAAATGTTAGAATTATAAATATCATGAAATTTGAAAATGGGTGAAAATAAGTCAAGCCAAACTAAAAAAACCCAACAATCTTCCGATTACTAATACCAAATTTACTTAACAAGCAGCAATAATTCTTGCATGTGAAGTTACAATTTTAAACTCTTGCAAGACCAAATTGTTTGTGTTTTCAGAGGCAATATATAATCTACATTTATGAGCTAAGATCGACAACAATTCTTACAGTTTAACAAAATAGAATGTCTAAGGAAAACATGCAATATTAAATCCAGATTTATGATCTTTCAGATTTACTGGCAAGCTTAAGAAAAACATCTAGTTATGACGTCTATAGGTTACCAAAAGTAGTCAGACATGAGCTTTCCAGAAGGAGGAAAACCAACAGTTACTGTTGTTCTAATAAAATCATTATTTTTGTTTGGTGTGGAGTTTGATCAGTTTTTAAGTGGGAGATTGTTGGTATGTGGCGACTGATCATGCAATACTCGTCAAAGTTTTCCCTCTGACACATCAAATGAAAAATGAACTTCTAAAACCCTAATTCTAGAAGGTTCCAAAAAGCTTGTTATTGAAAAATGACCTTCTAAAATCCTAATTCTAGAAGGTTCCAAAAAGCTTGTTATAAGTGGTTGGAATGTATGTTGTGGCAATGTGTGTTCGCGATATTATAATCTGTTCTGCACTAAATAATAAAATCAGTGGGTGGCTGAGTTTTTGTAGATGTAGTTCATATTTGATGAACAACGGTTAAATTTCTGTGTTGATCTCTATTGTATTATTCTTCATTATTATTTCTAAGTTATTTAACTTACATATAATTGTTAATATTTATTACTCCAATCTAAATAAAAGTCCCCAAATGCAAAAACAACATACACTTTCTGTCTTCCAAGAAACAAAATCTTGTCACATTTCTGAATTATTACGATAATGCAACTGAAAAATTTATGTGACCAACACTGGAATGCATGGAAGATAAGCTTCCTCTCACATGGCTTCGTTGTGCATACTTGGTCATTCACCAAACTCGAGTGGAGCAAATTAATATGAAGTGGGTGACAAATTTAAGTGGACGTCGACACTACTAACTAGGGTACCGACAGTCTCCACCAATAGAAAGATCACACGTTGAGTCCTTTACGTACCTTCTCATTCATCAAATTTTAGAACATAAACAACACTCAAAGAATACTGTTGCTCACAGTCTCAAAAGTCTTTTTCCAACCATTTTGTATATTCTTATGTTTTTTATATAACTTTATAATTTATAATTATGGAAACATAATTTATTTTAACTTTTAAAAAATAAATATAAATTGGTGTTAAAGTGTGATATTTACTCTTCAATCTAATTTTTTAAAATATTTTTATATTTGAATAGTTTGTTGAATTCATTTTTTTTATAAAAGTGAAGTATATCATTGTGTTTAAATATATTGATGATTAGATTTTAATAAATATAAATTGGTGCTAAAGTGTGATATTTACTCTTCAATCTAAATTTTTAAAATATTTTTATATTTGAATAGTTTGTTGAATTTGTTTTTTTTATAAAAGTGAAGTATATCATTGTGTTTAAATATATTGATGATTAGATTTTAATGATTGTATTGTATGTTCATAAAATGTTATTTCTTGATAACCATAATGATGATGATTAGGGATTTTAAAAACTTTAACTTTCTTGAATGTTTAAAATGAGAAATTACAAATAGGAAAATTTAATCTTAAAGTAAAAATGAGTACAAATTGCATTGTCAAAGTAAGTATTTTAATACTATTTTGTAATGATTTTCTATACATGTTTGTAATTTCAAGTGGGTATTCCTTTACTTATACACACTAAGCTTTCAATGAATATTTGTTTTAAATAGAATAATGATTTTTAGGATGTGAATATAGAAATTGTCATTCTTTTCTAGATCAAATCAATTTCTCAAGGTTCCATAGCATAATCATTGTTTTTCTCTATCCATGTGATAGGAATATTTGTTGTAGGTGATTTTTAGGAGATGTGGGGTTCACCATCAACATCAAAAAGAGGTATGCATCCATTAAAGTAAATTTATTTTGGCCTCCAACCTCATGTCAAGTATTATGTCAACTCTTTCTACATCACAAGAACAAATACTCAATAAGCTTTTGCAAATGAAAAAAGGTCACCAATAACCATTTAAGTGAAAAAATATTTAAAAGTAATTTGAAAGAGCAACATTTCATTATACAACTAACCTCATTTTAATAAAATCATCAAATTTATACTAGTAATAAACCCTTCCATGTTCTAAAAAATAAGAGAAACTCAATCTTTATGGTTTCCTTTTCCTTGAAAACTTTGTGGAAAAGCCTATAAATTCAATATTAAGGGTTTTTATTTTATTTCTTTTTTGTAAGTTGTAAATCCAAAAAATTATTTGAGGTATTATAGTTTAATTTGTGAGAAAAATGGTATTTTTTTTATTATACTAGCCATCAATGATTAAATCTTCTAAAGGTACAATTGAATTAGGTTTGACTCTTTGGTCACTTTAATGGAATAAATCCCTCCACTTGTAATTATCTAAAAGATGAAATCTACTTTAGATGTATAGTTCTTGAAAATGTTATAATTTACTATATAGAAATAATCATATGATATGTATATAATATAGTTGTTTGTAAAAAAAGTTGAATCTAAAGGAACTAAGTAGGTTACAAAGTTAGTGTGATAACTATCTTTGATTACTAATATTTTTTTAAATACACATTACTTTTTAATTATTATGTACACAACACATCATTCATCTTGATAAATTGTATACTTCATGAAAAACAAATAAAATGATCAACTAATTAATTTGTTCGACATTTATCCACTTTAAACTAAGATACCAAGTATTTGTATTGTAAAATTTTATTATAATTTAGAAGCGTTGGCTTAGAAACCTTATAAACAATAATAGCAATATTATGCCACTACTTGCATTCATACATTATATAGAATAAGCTCTGATATATCCCCGATCCTAAACTTATTCCTCAGAATTCATTCAATCGCTTACAAGAAATTACAAGCTCTATAGTTTTTCCACATGACACTGACTACATTGTAATCACGATGCGTATAATTTATCAGTCAATAAGGAAAAAATAATTTCCATGGAGAACCTGCTGCAGCATATGGAATGGAATTGCAAATAAATCTATAAACTAGTTTAAAGAACTTGAGGAACATCTCTGCTTAAAAATATATTGGAAATGATTTGGTATGTCTTCTGAGTAAAGTGGACGGAATCAAAGAAGAGATATTTGGAAGCATCAGGACATGTAAAGGGACTAAATTCGTTGCACAGGACGCCAATTTCTATGGTGCCCGTCCCACAACAACCCCTTGCAATCACCTCGAAATCTGACAGGTAATATAGCATTACAAGATTAGACATAATTCTAGCTATATATTAATATAGTAAAGCATCTATGCATAATGTCATCTGTATTGTTATCAATCGTGGGAATATAAATTACCATATTTGCTAGGATTTGCAATGAAATCGGAAATCAGATTGTTATAATCGAGAGAAGCGATTTGAAGCTTAGGCAAAGCAGGTTTGAGTCCATCAATCATGGCATTTACTCCTGAATTGAATCCAGATGCAGCCTGGTTTATCTCTTCGTCACATGCTTCTCTGTTCAAAAAGCTTCGAAGTGTTCTCTCTAGCGGTAGACATCCCAATGGTGGAACATTAATCAAAGCGATTCTAGTGGCACCCAGATTGTATAACTCCTGCAAAATTCAGATTCAGAATTCACTACAATTATTCTTGGAAACTACTAAATTCCAAGAGTAGAAACAAGTTATAGCCATGCCTTGATATAAACTGTATATGTATTCAAGAGGAAATCTGTATACTCTTGAACGGTGAATTGAAGTCGACGAGTTGGGAGTGCGAAGTAGTTGACAATGAAGTCATTGGTGCCTATCGAAATGAAAAATATTGCCTTTCTGATTATGGTGTTGGCCTGTTCCTCTCCCACCAAACCTACTATTCTATTTCTGTACTCTTTAAAGTACTCAATTTGTCTCCAAACTGGTATCACATTCTGCATTCATGTATACAAATCCAGTTTATGAAAATGTAGTAGGACGTAAACAGGGAAAACCTGACAAGATACATTGTACTACAAAGGTATTAAGGTCCTGTAAAACATTATAATATGTAATGGCTGCCTACACTTATTTGGGCAGTGAGATTGTCTAAGCCCGTGCCAGAAGATGCAAAACAGACTCCAGTTAGCAAGTCTTGGGCATTGAGTTTTGGGGCCAAATAAGGGGGCAACAATTCCTTCACTCCAAGTCCTTCAACTGTAACGAAATGTTAGAATTATAAATATCATGAAATTTGAAAATGCGTGAAAATAAATCAAGCCAAACTAAAAAAACCCAACAACCTTCCGATTAATAATACCAAATTTACTTAATAAACAGCAATAATTCTGACATGCGAAGTTAGAGTTTTAAACTCTTGCAAGACCAAATTGTTTCTGTTATCAGAGGCAATATATAATCTACACTTATGTGCTAAGACTGACAGCAAATTTTACAGTGTACGAAAACAGAATATCTAAGGAAAACATGCAATATAAAATCCACATTTATGATCTTTCAGATTTACTAGCAAGCTTTAAGAAAAACATCCAGTTATGGCATCTGTAGGTTACCAAAGTAGTCAGACATGAGATTTCCATTTGAGAACCTTCCTGTGGGAATGTGATCTATGAAATCTCTTCCATATGGAGGAAAATCAGCAGTTAATATCGTACTAATAAAATCATTATTCCCTGTATCTAAATAGGAGTCCCCAAACGCAAAAACAGCAGGCACTTTCTGTCCTCCGACAAACAAAATGTTGTCACATTTCTGAGCTATTATGATAATGAAACTGAAAAATACAGGGTGTAAAACAAGAGATTCTGCCCTTGATTTCATTATCACTAAATATGTGACCTATAAATTTAATTCAACCTCTTTCAAGGTAAACTAGGTATCAACAATGGAATGCATGAAAGATAAGTTTCCCCCTCACAAGGCTTCGTTTTGTATACTTTGTCATGCACCAAACTTGAGTGGAGCAAATTAATATGAATTGGGTGACAAATTTAAGTGGACGTTGACACACAACAACTTGGGTGAATAATTATCTTCACCGCTATAGATTGGGTACCGACAGACTCTCTACCAATAGAAGGATCACACGTTGAGTCCTTTACTGACCTCTTCATTCGTCGAATTTAAGAACTTAAACAACACTGAAGAAGTCGCTCAGTCTCAAAAGTCTTTTTCCCATCATTTTATATATTGTAATGTTTTTTATAACTTTATAATTAATAATTATGGAAACATAATTTATATAAAATTTTAAAAAATAAATATGAATTGGTGCTAAAGTGTGATATTTACTCTTCAATCTGAATTTTTAAAATATTTTTATATTTGTTTTTTTTTTTATAGAAGTGAAGTATATCATTGTTTTTAAATTAAATATATTGATGATTAGATTTTAATGATTGTATTTTATGTTCATAAAATGTTACTTCTTGATAACAACATGATGATGATTAGCGTAGGCTAGGGGAGAATGGCGGGACACGAGCGCGAGCACGGGCGGGAGAAAAAGAGTTTCAAAATTCAAAGCATTGGAAAAGGAATTGAAGCAAGTTCAGGAAATCTACAGTCGAATCAGGAGTTGGAGTCGCGTCAGAAGCAAGGTAAGGATGACCAGGATGATGTGGACTCCGGAAACAAAATACAGGTGGAACCTGGGGGAAAGGAAAATCCGGAGATTAACCCTACAGCTTCTCCCACCGGTAAAAATGAAAAAGCTAAAGGGGGTGTGGGGACCACAAATGGCACTGGAGGTAATCGCAAACCCTGGACTTCTCTGTTTGGGGTAAAACCTAATGGAAAATCTTCTTTCCCTCCAGTGCGTCTCCAGTAGGAGGTAAGTTTGCTATCTCTATTCTAGATCTGCTCATTGACCATAATATAGCTCTTATGGATCAAACTCTGGTAGAAAATTTCATGGGCCCTAGACCAAATATTAGGTGGTCAGGGAGTTTGTTACCAATAAATGGAGAACTAGTGGGAAAGTTTCAGTTGCTACTCTTCCAAAGGGTTTTTTCACGTTTGATTTTACTTGCAGAGAGGACATCATGGCTGTTAGAAGTGGTGGTCCTTGGGTTATAGGGAAATCTTCCCTAGCCCTAAAGAAATGGTCTTCCAACTTAGATCTATCAGACTCCATCTTTGGGAATGTCCCAGTTTGGGTTAGACTTCCAGGCCTGCCCTTGGAGTATTGGAGTGAAGATATCTTTCATGGTATTGTGAGCTCCTTTGGGGAGCTCCTCTCTATTGATTCTATGACAGCGGCTAGAAAGAGAATGGTCTTTGCAAGGATATGTGTGGGAGTATCCCAGGAAGCAAATCTTCCATCTTCGATTGAGATTCAATCTAAACTGGGATCCTGGGTGTAGAATATAGAGTTTGAAACCATTTTGTTCACCTGCTTCAAGTGCAGGAAATTTGGTCACTAGGCAAAAAAATGCCCCCTAAATGCCACCTCAGAGAAAGAAAAACCAGCTGGACTTGAAAAAAAGGCGTGAAAAAAAAAGAGTGATTCAGGAGGAGAAAGGAAGGAAAACAAAGAGCAGGTATTGGAAAATATGGCGTCCGATACTCAGAGAATTTCTCCAGAGATTGAAGTGGTCATGGAATCTAAAGGTGAGATCCCTTTTGATCATCATTACATGAATCTTGTTAATACATCCCCATCTAAGGAAAGGGAGTTGGATGAAGACACCTTAGTTGGTGAAGGAGATTTGAACCTTTCTACCTCTTTATCCCAAATTACAATCCCTTATGATAAAAATAAAGTATTCCTAGGTCCGGAGGATATTCCTAATGAGGGCTTGTCCTTGGAACTGAATATTCCTTTTCCCTCCCAGTCTCCTAATAATCTTCCCCCTTAGGGAGTAGTGCATGTGACAGATCCTAACTCCCGAGAAAGGGTTTTGGATTCCCTTGAAAATCTAAATCACTCAACAAATCTGTCTAGTAATATCTTGTCGACTCAAAAGAACGGTAACATGGACACTTTACCTTGGGAACAAAGGATACCTACTGATAAGGACTAGGAGTCTATTAGAGAGACATATAGCCAAGAAGAGACTGATAAAGAGGAGAATATATCAAAGAAGAAAAAAAAAATACTCAGTGGAAGACCCCAAGTGGCATTTCTACCAGATAAAAGGTCAAGGCAGACTGTGGAGCAGTAAAGAACTCAAGAGGTAAAAAGTCTTCGAAAAAGAAAATAGAGTTGAACATTTTTTAGGATATTGTGGATGGCTCTCAAAAAACCATCCCGGAATGTCTTAACTCCCCCGGTATCTAATGAAGATTATGTCCTGGAATATCAAGGGACTCAATAGCCCCCACAAATAGGATGTTCTCCATAATTTCATTAGAGATCACAAGCTGGATATTCTTTTAATTCAGGAAACTAAAATGCCAAAGGAGAAAATTGAAAAAATAAAACTTTTCTAGTATTACAGTAACGAGGGTAATAACTTGAGTGGAGCTTCATGAGGTATTGTGACTTTCTGGAATAGCCACATAATCAAAGGTATTCTGATCTTGGAAGGTACGAATCATATAGCCACTAGATTTACTCATATAAGAGATAACTTCAGTTGGATTCAAGTGAATATTTATGCTCCTAATGGAAAAGGAATGAGAAAATCTTTTTGGTTAGAATTAGCTGGCTTTAGGAGGATTTTTGATAGAGAAGCTTGGATTATTATGGGGGATTTCAACACACCCCTGGTGAATGGAAAATTTTTTGGGGGATCCCAGATCAATCTGGAAAGCAAAGAGGATCTTCATAATTTCATTGATAATCAAGGATTGATCGACATGGATCTCCAAGGAGCCTCCTTTACCTGGTCTAATCGCAAAAAGGGGTCAGAACTCATATAGGTCAGATTAGATAGATCTTTAATTTCCAATCATTGGTACTTCGACTATTACTGCTCCCTTAGAGCTCTTACTAGAATAGATTTCGATCATTTTCCTATCAGTTTCATTGCGGATCCAATAAAAAAGAAGAGGAACACTCCTTTCAGATTTGAAAAAATGTGGATCTCTCACCCTACTCTTAAAGAGGAAATAAGAAAATGGTGGAATATAAGAATTCAAGGAACTGCCATGTTCAAAGTTGCTAAAAAGTTAAGGGAAGTGAAATGCAATCTAAAAAAATGGAAAAAGGATTCTTTTGGGAATATCTTTAGGATCAAGTCTGATCTTCAGATGGAATTGGGAGAAGTTCAATTTAAAATTTAGAAGGAGGGCTATTTCAGTGATACTAAGGAAAAAGAGAATGAGATCCTCACAAAGATGCATGACATAATTGGAAAGGAAGAGGAGTTCTGGAGACAAAGATCTAGAGCTTTTTGGTTATCTGCAGGAGACAGAAACACCATGTACTTTCATCTTTCGGCTTCAAAACACAAAGCTGTAAATATAATATCTCAAATAGAAGTGAATGGAACCAGGTATGAGGAGGAGGAGGATATTAGAAAGCAGGCGAGTTCCTTCTTTAAACACCTTCTATCAGCCAGTGGGGAAATAAAATAAAATGAGTAGGATCAGTTAGTGGAAGCTATACCAAGAATTATCAACCAAGAAAATAAATCTTTTATGACATCTATCCCCACCAACGAGGAAGTCAAGTGGGCTATCTTTTTCTTTGAAGGGAGTAAAGCTCCGGGGCCTGATGGTTTCCCTTTATTTTTCTTTTAATGGCTATGGGAGATTGTTGAAGATGATGTGGTAAATGTTGTTAAAGAAATTTTTAGCTCCAGAAATCTTCTAAAAGAATTAAATGCTACTTTCTTGGTTCTTATTCCCAAGAAACCTAGAGCTAATAATTTTGAGGCTTTTAGGCCTATAAGTCTCTGTAATTCCTTATATAAAATCATTTCCAAGGTCTTAACCTCAAGATTCTTAACTCTTTTTCCTTCCTTGATTTCTCCTCAACAGAACGACTTTGTCCCTGGTAGATAAATTCTTGACTCTATTGTTACAGTTCATGAGAATATTCACTCCTTAGTTGAGTCGAAGACTGAAGGCTTTTTTATTAAAGATCGATATTTCAAAAGCTTATGATAGAGTTGACTGGACTTTCTTATTTAAAATTTTAAAGGCTTTTGGTTTTTGTAACAGGGTTATCCAAATGGTTGAACAACTTGTGTCCACGACTTCTATATCGATTATGGTCAACGGATCCCCTACCTCCTTTTTCTAGAGCACCAAAGGTCTAAGGCAGGGTGATCCTATCTCTCCTATTTTATTTACCATTATGGCTGAAAGTCTAGGCAAGAACCTAAAAAAATTGGTTGACTTCAAATTTCTTTCTGGTCTTAAACCTTCTTTGGGCAATCTGGTGTGTTCCCATCAACAATTTGTTGATGATACTATGCTTATGGGTAAAGCCACGGTGGCTGAAGGTAAAACCATAAAATAGTTGCTTGACAAGTATGGGAGAGTTTTTGAATAGCTGATCAATAATAAAAAAAGCTCGTTGTTCTTCTTCAACACTCTGGATCATAGACAGGCTAAAATTGCTAGAATCCTGGGTTGCAGAGTGGATTCCTTTCTTGCCACCTACCTTGGTCTACCCTTATGTTTGAAACCTCCAGTGTCATTCTGGCTCTCGTTGGTGGAAAGATTCAGTAAAAAGTTCACGGGTTGGAAAGGAGCCATGCTAAGTCAAGCCAAAAAACTTCAGCTTCTCAAAGCCTCTCTCCAAAATTTTCTAATCTATGCCCTAAGTCTTTTTAAGATTCCAGCTAAATTTGCTGATGCCATTGAAAAAATCCAAAAAAGATTTCTTTGGTCGGGTGTTGAGTAAAAAAAAAGACTCCCCTTAATTGGTTGGAATTTGGTTTGTAGACCTAAAAAGGTCGGAGGACTTGGTTTTAGAAGAATCAGATTAGTAAACAAGATTCTCCTTGCTAAACAAATTTTGAGAATCTCCTCTTCTTCTGGGGAGTGGATTGATATCCTAGCTAGCAAATACTTAGAAAACAACTGTTCTTCCATAATTAAGAAGGACGTCCACCTTCTTCCTAGAGGTTTAACATGTTGGAATAACATAATCAATGGAAAAAAGATTGTGGATGATGGTATTAGTTGGCAAGTTAGAAATGGTCATTATACTAGATTTTGGGAGGACAAATGGATTTTAAAGGAACCCATTATAAAAATCAACTCCTTCAGCGAATGGGCAAAGACATGCAAGGAACGATTTGGAAATTATGTGAAAGATTACAGAGTGAATGGTAAGTGGGTGGACTTGTGCAGTGTTAGTCAGGCTTTGGCTCCTATCCAGTCTTCTCTGTTGGCTATTAGACTTAATTCTGAGCAGCTGGATGACCGCGTGGTTTGGTCTGATGATCCCTCTAGCAATTTTTCCTTATCCTCTACTTTTGCTAGGATTATTTCTTCTCTGGATCATCCTCCCTTCTGGTCTAAAGCTTCATTTAAACTTTTGATACCAAAAATCAACATTTTTTTCTGGATCCTTTTCCAAAACAAAGTATTAACGATTGATAACCTGTGTAAACATGGATTTCAAATTCCTAATAGATGCTTTCTTTGTAAGATGGAGGCTGAATCTGTGCATCACTTATTCCTCCATTGTTCTTTTGTTGCTTCTATTTGGGGAAAATTCATCAGGTTATGGCACCTCCCATGGGTCTTCCCTTTGTCCATTGAAGACTTCTTCTCTCAATGGAAAGCTCTGACAAGAAATCCTATGCTTAGATCTTTTTGGAATCTTATATTCCCTCATGTTGCTTGGGGCCTCTGGAAAGAACGCAACAATAGAATTTATAGAGTAAAGAAGCCTCTGAGGATATTGTCTTTGATAAAATTGTCAGATTTCTAAAGGAAAATTTCAATGCTTTGGTTCAGAAGGACAACATTTCTTTGAAAGCAGAGCACTCGCTATATGACCTAACTATTGCTAAAGAGTGGAACATAAATCTTGTCCCATCTAGAGCCTGTATGACAACCAAGAAGGACAGAGAGGGTGTTTGCTGGTCTTTTCCGCCAAACAGTTGGATCAAAGCTAACTTTGATGGTGCGGCTAAAGGTAATCGGGGGGCGATAAGCTGTGGTGGAGTCATAAGGGATTCCTTTAGCAATTTCATAGGAACGACGGCTTCTCCTCTTGGCTCCCAAACCAATCATTTGGCGGAGGCAGTTGGAGCTTTTCACATCATTAATTTAGCTCAAAGTTTTAACATTAAACATCTGTGGCTTGAAGGAGATTCCAAAAACATAATTGACTACCTTAAGGACAAGTCTCCCCCCTCATGTGCCATTAAGTCATGGATTGAGGAAGCCAAGTTGACTTTGGCTAAATTTGATAAAGTTAAAATATCACATGCTTACAGAGAAGCCAACGCTGTAGCAGATTTTTTCGCTAACGAAGGGGTTAAGAGTAAAGATGTGCGTACTTGGCTTAATACAAATGATCTAAACTCTAATGTTTGCGCTCTAATAAATTATGATAAATCACATGGAAAAGTGACGTGTTATCCCTTTAATGAAGACAGATAAGACCTTTCACATCACAATCATTAGATTGTATGGGACTGATCCCAACGGGTTAATTTGCAAGAAAGGCCCGCATGCTTTGTGGGTGCTAAGTTGTGGCGGGGCCAATTTTAGTAAAGCTTTCGTTTGGGTCTACCCCACTATGTCGGCTGAGATGGGAGGAGACAAAAAGCGAATTAAGCCGGACAACTATGAAACACACATGAAAAATGCCAAGGCTTGGGAAAAAGTTAAAAGTGGAGGGTTGCTTCCTTTCCTGGAGAAGCTCCATGGCTCCAGCCAGGAGGCTACAGACCTCTTTGTCAAAAATTGGAATAATGACAATCTGACCCTGTTTGGCAGGAATGTCGAGCTCAATGAAAATTTAATCGTTGAAGTTACGGACTTATCTATTGAAGGGAAGAAATTTTTCAGGGATAGGGCTTTTTCTGATGAAGACGTGATTAGATTTCCTAAAAAAGACAAAGAAAGGTTAATCCTGGTCAAAATTGCTAGTAGCTACTTTGATGCTGATTCTATAAAAACCATCTGGAGGAAAGTGTTGCGGGTCATCATGGAGTACATTACGGTGGACGGGTGTTTTACTAGAGTTTATGGCTACCACTTTTCTCTTCTCGACCACTTCCACCACAAGGTTAGGATCTCTCTTCCCTTTTATCTTTTCTGTTCCCTAAAGAAAAGTTTGGAGGATAATAAGAAAAACCCAAATAGATTTCCTATCTTGCATACGGGGTTAATAAGATTGATTGTCGAGCATTTCCAAAATATGCCTACCCCCACTATCCTGGATACCACTTCTGACTTTGAGAGTGATGACACGGAGCCCAGTGGCTCAAAGTATCTTCCTAACCCTAGTTCGGCTAGAAAAGTCCTTAGCTCGCATGCTAGCCCTTCAGGAAAAAAAAACCCTACTCCCCTTTCTGGTAAAGCTTGTGCTGAGCTTGAGCTTGATAGCCCATCCCTTTTGAACAATTCCATTTACAAGAAACCCCAGGCTAAAAGTCTTGTTTCCTACTCTAAAGAATCCTCTAATTCGGAGGAGTCTGATGCTAACAAAACTGTGGTTAATGATGAACCTTAGTCGGAAAAACATGCTAAAGATGATTCCCCTGTTAATCCTAACTCTGAGAAAACTGTTCCTAATATTGGTGATGAGCCCTCTCTGGATTTTCTGAACCTAGCTAAAGCCAATTATGAGTCACACTCCAAACTCTTGGATTAGACTTTCACTGAAATCAATGAGCTGAAAATAAAAAATTGGGCCCTTCAAAGCAAAATAGAAGTTCTCGTTGCTAAAATTGCTAAGATTGAAAAGAAAGATGTGGACAGGGGGGTCCATGGTCACAGTAACAGAGACATTAATTCCAAGGTTGATTATATTATGAACACCATCAAGACCATTGTTGAGTAAAATAACAGAATGGCTAGACACAATGCCATTATCATTAACGCAATGGGTGAGAAGCTAGATAAAACCCAGCAGGGTTCTCTGGTGGTGGATTTGGAGGAAACAAAGGACAAAAGCCAGGACACGGACGCAAGCATTTCCAAAAGAACCAGAGCCAACCTAAAGCGCAAGGTCCCCCCTAATTCTAGGATGATTCAAACTTTTAAAAAGGGTGTCAATGATATGTAGAAGCTGGAGGAGGAGACAGAGTCTTTCCTCAAGACTCTGAAGTAATGTCTGGGGTTTATGTGCTTTCTTTGCTTTTCCTCTGTTTCGGCCTTTTTGGTTTTGTTTGAATGGTTGTTGCTGATCTTTTCTAGGGCAGCTGGTTTCTATGGTTGGACCTTTTTGTCCTCTCTTCTGTTTTGTAAACTTTGTGGTTTTGGGTCCCTGTAAAACCCATTTTACCCTTTTATCAAAAACATGATGACGATTAGCGATTTCAAAACTTTAATTTTCTTATATATTTAAAATAAGGAGTTACGAATAGAAAAATTTAATCTTAAAAGTAAAAATGAGTACAAATTGCATTGTCAAAGTAAGTATTTTGATACTATTTTGTAATGGTTTTCTGTACATATTTGTGATTAAGTGAGTAGTATTTTACTTATAGGTGCTAAGATTTCATTGAATATTTGTTTTAAATAGAATAATGACTTTTAGGATATGAATAATGTGTCTTATTCTTATGTTGTCATTATCTTGATGTATGAAATAATGTGTACTAAAGATTTCTTGACAAGTTTATGTCTAATCCTCATAATCCTCATAGAAAGCATTGGACTTGTGTTAAGAGGGCATTTAAATAATTCCAAGGAACTTTTGATTAATTTGTATGTTATCATGATTGCAATGATGTGGACAAGATAATGAAAATACATGACTTTGTTGATGTAGATTAGGTATGTGACATGGATAGTTGAAGGCCAATTAGTAGTTATTTGTTTTCTTTATTTGATGGTGTTGTTTGCTAGATGAATAGGAGATAACATATGGGTTTTTTTTCTATTATCAAAGAAAAGTATATTGTTTCTACATATATTTTTAAGAGACAATTTAATTACAAATATTGTGTTTAAGATTTGGTTTTCATTGCAAAGTGTTCAAATTAAATGTGACATTTAGAGTGCTATCTATTTGGCCAAGAATCCTAGTATCATTATCATCTATTGGTTTTTAGTATCACTTTGTTTGAGAGATCGTGGAGAATGGTAAGGTCATGATTAAGAAGGTTGACACTTGAGATAATGTTGAAGGTTCACTTGTGAAATTAATGAGTATGAATAGCTTCTTTTTGGGTAGGGAGGTCATGGTCCTTATGTTTTGTAGTCGATTCATTTCATGCTTATTTATGTCATTACAATGTATAATATCAAGTGGGAGAATGTTAGGATAGTGTGATATTAAATTGTAATCCTAATGTATAATGTAAGGTCTCAAAATTCTTTAGAATGTGTATCCTGGATGTCCATGAGGAATTGAAGGATATTATTCTATTATAATTCTTTACATTATGTGAGATACCATATTAATGAAATTGAATAAGGGAGGTTACAAAATGAAGTCAAAGATAGGGAGTTATGGAGCATATTTCTTAAGACATACAATAATAATGTATGTAGTGAACTCATGGAGTGCCCAGGATATAGAAAATGGGCTTAATGATAGCTTATTATGAGACATAAGATGTGTTAGTGTGTAAGAGGATTTAATTGCTATTATGAAGAGCACTCTCATGTAATTGGTTGTGACAATTTTTATCATGATATTTTGAAACCACATTTGATCCATGATATTATTTTATGATAATTTTTTAGCTTCCTTATGTCCATTTTTTGAGGGCTTGATATGGAAGAGGTATGACCATTCTTTAGATACTCATGCTATCATAATATTGTTAGATTCAAAAACATGGTATGATTTTTATTAATCTACCTGTTTCTACTTGTTTAATAAAAACTCAATATTTCTTTCATGATAATTTTTTTTGTATTTGTTTTCACATATTTCGAATATCACGCATGTTTTCTATTTTCGACCTCGCACTCCAAACAATCTTTAAATTGCAGTAGAAAACTAACTCAACTGTTTTGAAGGTAAATTTACAATATTAAGGGCATGAAAGATTTAGCTTTCACGAGGTTTCATTTTATGTACGTTGTCATTTACGTATGTTGAGGCAAATTCATGGTGGAGTGGGTGACAAATTTATGAGAACCAGGAGGAAGTGTGGACATGAATACTCCAAGTAATATTATCAAAATGTTGGCTCAAATATATATATTTAATACTTAGGAAAAGCTATTCTATTACTTCTAGAAATATGGCAGTAATGAATATGCATGAAGGCTGTGGACGTTTCCACAACCAGATTAAGTGAAATATTATTTTGAACGATACGAATTGGGTACCGCCGAATTAGAAGTGACATAACTGTCCTCCCTCACAGGGGAAGACACAGTAGTTCTTAAATTGCATTAAAGATTACAGTTCACGTTTAGTCCTTTAACATCGGATTTTAAAACTTCAACAATCCAAAGATTAGTTTGGTCAAATTTTATTTTCCCATCGTTTTGTAGATTTGTTTAAGTCTCTATAACTTTTAAATTATGGAATCAAACTATAGATCAAATTAAAAATAAATGATATTTGAATGGTTTGTTGAGAAGAAAAATAAATATTTAACAATAAATTGAAAGGAAAACATCAAATGAAATGAGAAACAAATTTCAAAGTAGAATAATTTGAGTCATGATTGAAAATCAAGTTATGAACAATTCACTTAAAAACAAAAAGTGAATAGTAATATTATGTTCCTCGTGTGTATCTCTTAAGGTGTACAAACAAATCAAGGGGATGAAAGAGAGGGGGAAGGGATGAGAGGGCACTAGGGTGGCAAGGTTGGGTGAAATCATAATAAAAGAATAATAGTTATATGGAAAGTAAGCATAACCATGATGAACTAAATATAAAGTATGCAAAACTAAAAAAATAGAGATACATACCTAAAACATTTTATCTTTTTGTAACCAATGTGTATTTTAAAATAGATGATGCAAGATGTCCCCACTTTTTCGCCCTCAATGTATAATCACGAATGCATATAGCCTACAAAAGAAAAAGAAAAAAAATTGTGCCCCAAGTAAAAAGATCAAGTGAAAAAATTGAAGATAGACATAGTAGAAAATTACATGTAACATGTAATAAGAGAGAGAATTGAAGATATTAACCAAAAAAAATTCACCATCAATAGGAGTTATCTCAATATGCTCAAAAGATATGCAACTATAATCCATTGCTTGTAAGGAACTAGCCATTAGAATGTCATATCTTTCGTGCCCTGTTTTTCTTCATAATGTTGACATGGTTTGATATCTACATGTGTAGCCTCAACATATGGTGTGATAGGTTTATAAGTATCAATATATTATACTACTAACATGAATAGATTTCTCATCATTCAACTCTATATGATTAGATTTGAAGTGTATCATCTCATTGTCTAGATAATATCTCAAATTTTATATTTCAATGTAATGCATTAATCCATAGAATGTCTATACATATGAAATGATAAGGACAACAATATTTGACCTTGTGTGGTGTGAGTTTAGACATAACCATTATCTTAACAAGACACAAAGAAAATATTTCGTTCCCATATAAATGTGGAGACTCTTTCAATCTCTTTGGTTTGGTTTGTTCATGATCATCATTAGTATAATTAACAATATATTTATTCCTATTGTCCTCATTTTCCAAATGTCATATTCATCTAGTATCTCATGGGAATGATAATAGATTCGAAAAATAGGGATCTTTTTAAAAAGTACACTAACATTTTCATACATGAGAAATAAAATTTGAAAATGAATTTTAAGGCTTGCAAACTACTTACATTTTGATGTGTAATGTGAATGTCATCTTAGTACTAAAATATATAAAATTTAAACATGCAATACTTAACAAGTTAATGTTCTTTTGGATTGTATCTAGCAATAATTATCTTAAGCACTAGTTTATAGTGAATACTTTCCATAAAAGCATCAACCTGCATATTTTCTCACAACCAGATTGATAAATTTGTTTCTTTATATTCTAAAGTGATTATTTTCTCTAATACTCTTTTGCAGATTCAAGTGAAAGCTATTAAAGTTGCACTTGAATTTTCTCACCTTCAAGAGCTCGTGGACCATAGGGGAAATGCCCTTTGTACATTCATCTGCTTGACATTTTCTAAATGCATTCATATGCTTGCTTGACATTTTCTTTCAGATCTTCAATTTCATATTTTCTATCCTTTTTTCTTACAAGTTTCCTCATCCAAGTCAAATCCCTTCACCATTTAGTTCAACCTACCAAGATCTCCTTCAAGTTGTTAAACTCATTCCAAAGGACCAAGCTCTGATACCAATTGTTGAATAGGACAACTGAGAGGGGGGTTGAATCAATTGTCATAGATTTTAACATTTATTTCAATCATCAAAACTAATACATAAAACTACTTAAATGATTAATCATCAAATACCAATGCAAAAACTTAAATCCAACACAATAGCACAATAACACTAGATTTGTGTGCAAATCCCAATGAGGGGAAAACCATGGTGAGGATTAACTCACACTATAGAGAATATCAAAACTGATTACAAAAAGGCTCACTGCTAGAGATAAGGCTCACTACCTAAGATAAGGCTCACTACTTGAAATAAGGACTCATTGTCCATAGGGCTACAACCCAGAGATACAAAAGATGGCTCATTGCCAAAATACAAAAGTTATGGCTTACTACCAAAAGTATGAACTGATGAATTACACCTTCAATGTCAGGGTTCAGTTCCACTAAAGCTCAGAATATGAAGTATTGCGACACACAATAGTTGTTCAACAAAACTGCACTGATCACAACTGATAAAGCATTTAGGCTTAGATCTTCACACACCTCTTAATCCTTTTCGCACTCACACTTACTCCATATTTCACATCCACTTCATATATTCACTTTCACTCCTCTTGCTCATCTATATGTCTCTCTTTTTTCTTCTTTTCCATTCCTCAAAACATCGTATATATATACACAAGTATATCTTAATCATCAATTAGGTCAGAACCATATAAGGTTAACACATTTCTTATGTTGGAAAAACATCCATAAAGCATAACTATTCCACATAATATATTGCATACATTGAGTCAGCCTAGATCTTCGAATATTAGAATCATAACTTATCTCACGATAGAAATCAAACCTAAAAACCAACACACTGGACAATATATAACGATCATCTTTGATAGGAAATAGCTTCTGGTAACTATCTTATACATTCAATACTGTGTTGAAATCAATGAAAACCTATTGACATTAATGACAACCATTTGATGCAATCTAATTTCCAACACCTCCCGCAACAAGAGCCAAGGAAGGAGACTCTTCAGGGTCTCCTCCACTCAGTTCCAATAGACCAAAGGTCAGCAATTTTATGAAGATCGTTGATAGGGATGAGACCTCATCCAAAGAGTTAAACATGCACTCAGTGATCCCATAATAGTGGTTGACAATTTTTGGCCAAACTGGACACTTAAATTATTATTTTTAACTAAATCTTCACATTTGGGCACCTATAGTGGCTAAACTGTGAGGAATTTAAAGATGGTGCAAACTAGAGTCTCATTAAATTTTGTTTGTAGATTCTAAAAATATTTTTTTCAAAATTTTTGGAATCAAATTTCACTTCTTTTTCCATCTCCCACGAAAATTGAATTTTTTTAGAGAAAACAACATTTTAAAAGTGGCGTACCATATAAGGGCATAACTTTTTTTCCATGAAGGATAAAATTCTAATTTTTTTCAAATTTAGATTTTAACATTGATATCTAGATTAGCTTCACTTGGTAGATAGTTTTTTATTAAATATTTTTTCCTTAATCAAGTTTTAAAGTCAAGCGAATTACAG
>VDFB02340551.1:0-19550 GCA_007258455.2 Sequoia sempervirens | reverse complement strand
TTGAAGTTATCTAAAGCACATATTCTTCATCACTAGGACATGATAGCTCTGATACTATAAGATATTTTTATAATGGAATCCATAGAGAAATCCCCCTCACCAGCCAAAATGAAGTCGCCTTCCTTCCACAGGCCGATGAATAAATAATAGGAGCTATGCAAATATCACCAACTTGTCGCAGATCAAAATACACCTTGTTTTGATCATCGATCTACAACCGATAACCCAATGGGACTGATGCGAAATCATCACAAATTCCTAGTTGCTGAGCGATGAGTTTAGAGGTTCATCTACTGTATAACTATTCAACAGACAAGTCTTCGTTGATCTCTTTAGAGCATCAGAGCAACCCACAATCAACATGCATGAGGTCTTCCACACCATGTACAGACCAAATTCCTTCTGTGCAACCCACAATTTGTTGTAGTGTCTATCGCAACCTAAATGATCTACAAACTGGGCAATGCCTCTCGCACTCCACCAAAGCAATCGATGGTTATCACAGCCCCGATTTCACAATGCACAAATCGCACCAGGCATAACACTATCACAGTTGAAATATTTGCAAGATACACATCCTACGCTCTATGCTCTTAGCTACATACTCGACAGCCATGTACTGCTACAGTGAATTGCCACACATTAGGCCAATCAAACCATGCACAGGTAACAAAGCCGCCAATATTGATCAAGGAAAGCTCGTAGAGTAAGGCCCAATGAGCCCACAATGTAGTCTACTACGAGATTCAAGACACAAAATCCCAATATTCTCTCCTAGTTATCTAGTTACTAAATAGTAGGCCCAAGAATAACGTTGCCGCTCTGATACCATATTGAAATATGGACAGAGAAAGAAGCTTAAAAATTAAACACAAAAGAATACCGTCCTCCACTCTCTTCATTTGAATACACAACATATATATAGGACTTATATTTCCTATATTATAGGAAACGTCCTACAACAACTCATGACTAACAAAATCCTAAATATATGAATTGTTAAAACAACTCATAATACAAACAAACATTTACAACTTAATATTTGTTACACATAATTAAACATGTGAACACTAATAACACATTTTTCCAACAGATTGTATAACCTTTTGGATTGAGATGGAGTGTGGAGCATGGTTCTTTGTTTGGCATTGGTTTGGTGACTTGTTTAAGAACACTTTTGTTGTTGATCAGAATTATGACAGCAAGGTTTGGAGGTCCTACAAACTGATATGGGACCCAGGCATTGACATGTTTGGTGCATTGTCTTTTGTAGACCGAGACATGTTGCTCCACCTTGGGTATTCAAATGTTTTAATCAGAGTAGCGCAATGGATTAGAGGAATAGTGTTCCTGAGGATGATTTGGAATCCTAGTATCACTTGGGTTTGCTATTCAACAGCTGAAGTTGATGAAGCCAATGTTGGCCTTTTGGAGTTTTCTTCCATGATGTTTCAGTTTAGTTTTAATCAGGAGGCCACTTGTATTGACATCCAACAATGCAATGCTTATATCAGTTGGTGCTATATTTCTCCTAGGTTGATTTGGGACCCAGGGATCATATTCAGTTTCAGTTTGGTTCAGCATAGTGATTTTGGAAAGGCATTAAAATTGCTTGAGGACAAGCAATTTTGGAAAGGGCAGACTGTAATGTCCCCATTTTAGCTATACGCCCTTCAATGACTGATAGCCTATTTCCAGAAGCCCGTAGGCTCGTCAGAGGTAAAATTAGGGTTTCCTATCTTGTTGGGGTTCTAAAGCATTTTTAAAGGTTTGCACATTAGAGTTTCTGATGCATGTCTGGTGGAGTTTTCTGGGTTTTTGGAGAGGTTTGAAATGGTGTGACATGCATCTCCATCTGGCAACATTTTCCAAAACTTGCTATTTTTAGCCAGCACATTGGAGTTTCAAGATTTGGATTGCAGATTCTTTCTGGGTTTTCAGAGAGCTTCGCAATGATATAGCATGCAAAGTGAGTTGAGCAAATTTTCAAAATTTACTATTATTAGTAAGTTCTATTTTTGGCAATTCTCAAGTTGGCAGCAGTTTAACAAGCTTTCTACTTCAAGCAGGGTAGTTGAGTATTTCTGGATTTGGCTTTCTGAGGTGCATTTTGAATAAATCATTTAATTATTATATTGTGGTTTTGACCCCTTGGCCTAGCATAAAGATTTAAAGTTGTTTTAAAACGGGGCCATTGAGGGTGGACGCCACATGAAGTGAAAACATTTAATATTTCTAAGTTTATTATTTCTCTTGGGATTTGGACGCCTCATTTAAGGAGTAATAAATATATTTTAAATGTTTTAATGTCTCCTTGGTGTTTGGACGCCAAAATGAGAAGTGAGAAGAGGATTTTGAAAATTAAAATATTTATTATTTGCTTGGGAGTCCTTTGGAGGGAAAATGATGGAAATTCAACAGTCATTGCAAAATCTATAAAAGGAGGTTTCAGTTCTTCATTTTGGCATCTATTGTTTATGATATCGAAATGTTGTTGGATTGAATTCAGAACCCGGCTAAGGGGAAGCTTAGCAATTTTACACCATTCTTTAGGCCTGAAACTATGGTTCCCTAGATGGTCAATTGGGAGTGTGCTTCATTTAGTAGTGCACATTGAGCATTATTGTTGAGTTTTTTATGAGATTTTCCATTTTTTGTGCTGTTGGTTGTTTCATGGCTGAAAGAGATTTTCAAATACAACTTTTTGTATGATTTTAATTGGCTTATGGGTATTGGCTCCTTTGATTCCTATGCTAAGGGCAACCCTTTTTGCAAAGAATCAGATTTTATCTTGAAGTGTTGAATTTATTAGAGAGGCCGTACCATTCCTAGGGCTGTACCATGCTAGGAAGTGCTTTGGAACTCATGCATAATTAATTTGTGAACTTTGGATGCAATTTCTTGGTTGGGAGTTGGGCGCCTACCTCCTCAAATGCATTTGCATTTTGTTTCAGGTCTTTTGGAGTTTTGATGGTGTTATGAACATTTTGGGTGCTGGTGCAGTTGTTGTTAATGCTTTCTCAGTTTGTTGGTTATTGTTATCAGATTTCTAAAAGTTTAGATTTTGGCTTGTAACTTGATAATTGAGAAGAATAAGTGTTGGAAGAATCATCCTTCAAGTATTTGCATTGATTGTGTCATTGTAACACTTATAAATTGCAGATATATTTCATTGTAAGGCTGCGAATTAGTAGTACTAATCCAATCATTTTCATTGCTGCATTTACTTGTGAATTTTAATGCAAGCACTTTAACCCATGGATGGTTTACCGCTAGTGTGGAGGAAATTAATATTGTATTTACAACTTTCACCCACTGTTCAAGTGGGGAATTCCCACTATTGAGTGGAAGCCCGCTAAGCGGATGAATTGTTAATTTGTAACGCTTTTCCCCCCCACTAAATAAGTGGTAGTGTGGAAAAACCTTATGGCTAGATCATCGCCTACTTGCATTCAATTGTAATTCAATTTTTAGTTGTAGCTTAGTTTCCTCTACCATATGCTATCACCTCACCTTCTAAAGGATGTTGGTGAACATTCTTGGCATGAAGTGCATATTTTAGTTTGCCTCCCTGCTCTGCATCAGATTTATAGCAGACTTTTGAGGAGATTTTATGAAGAAGATTCACATAATAATCATGCTTTGAAGAATCTATATTCAAAAAGACAAAATTGTGTACATTTGGAGGTTGGTGCCTCCCAATAGAAGAGATTGGTATCTCTTGCTAAGTAGGTGCTTAATGGTAGGGATTGGTGTCTCCAATGTGTTGGTGCCTACAAAGATTTGTAAAAGAGAATTTTATTGTTGGTTGGATTTGGACAATAGATCCAAGAAATATTTATCCATGGTTTTCTCCCGAAAGGGTTTCCACATAAATCTTGTGTCTCTTAGTTGGTAGATCTTGTGTGATTGCTATGTTCGTGGTTGTTGTCTATGTTACCGGGTTTTTGTGTTTTGCCCGATGTGCCCACTCCAGGAGTATTTGGGCACGGATACATGTTGGGGAGCGGCTGGGAGCGCCCAGGCACCCCCGAGTTCTTTGTGGGTGGGTGCCTAGGCGCTCCCAGTCGTGCCCGAGCGTGCCCAAATGCTCTTGCGGAGTTTGCACAAACCAAAAAAAGATCATTTTTTAAAGCACTTAAAGTGCCAAAAAAACCTAAAATGCCTTTGAAACATGATTCTATCACTCCTTTATCATTTCATTGCTCTAACAAACAAATTTTTCCCTCCATTTTTCTCATTTTGCAAGTTGCTAGTTTTTTGAAGGAGATTGATCAAGTGCAAAAGGAATTGAGGATAGCTTGCACAAAGAAGATCTAATCACCTAAGGTATGCCTTTTAACTCATTTTTTCAAGTTTTTGATGGATTCTTTCAAGTTTTTGAAGGTCCTTTTCAAATTTTTGAAGATTTTTTCAAGTTTTTGAAGATTTTTCAAAACTTTTTTTTTTTCAAAATTTTTTTTAGAAAAGAATAAATAAGATTTGCTATTTGTTTCGATGTGTTTTGGTGTTCATTTTGTAATTTGTTTCAATACTTTATATTTCTTATAACAGCAAAATCAAAGTTCAAATGGCTACAAGTTCAAATTCAATGGGTGTTACTGCTAGTAAAAACCAAAAGTTTAAAATTGATATGGCATGTATTATCCCTTGCAAATTTGCCTTCAAGGAATAACATTAGATTCACTAAAAGTGAAGCAAGATCTTGGTAGCTAAGAGCCTTCTAACACTTTAGGTTTTTCACCTAAAGGGAGAAGGATAGACCAAAATGACAATGCTCACACCTTTGGAAACCACCGTGATATTCCTAGCAATTTCTGACCTTATTTCTCTTATTAAGGCCTCAAGGAATATTGTCAAACACTTGGCAAACAACCCTTTATCTTGCTGTTTCTCTATTTTTCAGTTTGCTTGCTTGTCCTCCAATGATCTTTAATGAGTTTATATGCTTGCAAATTACCACTACAATGTCTAAGCAATGATCTAAGAATGATAATGCAATTCTTTTGTCTTTTAGAATGCATATACATGAATTCTACATGAGAAATATGCACCTACAGCCAAGTAGCATTTTTACAAAAACTTGGCATACAAACTAATATGTTGGAAATGAATGCTAATAAATTGACATTACACCAAACATATTGCATGCAACTTATGACTCCTTCATTGATGTGTCCTTTCCAATACAATGCTAATCACAATAGCCAAGACTCTTGGCTTTACAAATGTGATTCAATACAATGCTATTCTGATTTTCTGAGGACACCTACAGCAGCAAGACTAGATGACTATAATAATAATGCAAAACTACTTCAAAATACAAGAGGAACCTGATATAAGATGTCTTCAATATCAATGATGAGAATGCAGCCCTCTTGGCTTGAATGTCAAACTCCAAACAAGGTGCAATGACCCCTGCAGGTGCCGCCCCTGTTTCAGACCTGTATGCTGATGAAATAATTTATTTGCAGCTCAAGATACCTCCAAACAGCATCTAAATTAAAAGTCTAACCCTCTAGAATGAAGCACTCCCAAGTCCAAGTGAAATCGATGCAAGAAGAAGCCTCTAAGAACAAAATCGTGGCCCTCCAATGGCTGATATGATGACTGTAATGTAATATCAGACTTCTACTTGTTCTTCAATCTGCAAATGCAAAAATACTAATGGACTCCTCAACTGAAAATGCAAGCTACCTCCAACATCCAAATCAACTAATCACAAAAATTGGCCTTTGGCCACCAATTTGATGCAATGAGAAGTCTGAAGCAACTCCTCCAATCTGCTGCAATAATTCAGATGATATTTCACACCCTCAAAATTGCAACCCAATGAGGGTTTTCGTCCCTAAAGGTCCTGCAATGGCTGAAACCCTAGCTGGGTTCTCCACCACCAAAAGTCTTCAATTCAAATAACAATTCCTGGATAATCACAAATGAGCCCCTTATGATCCTTTTATACTTTTCTTGTGAGAGCTCAAACACTTCCCTTGCCCATGTGGGATAAAAGATATATTTTATTTGTATTTAACTGACTTTATAATATAATACTTATTTTAGTCACTTTATTAAATTAATTAAATATAAGGTTACCTTAAAATATTTATTTATTTAATAACCTTACAAATAATTAATTTAATTATTTTCTCCCCTTATTTCTCCCAATCCACTGAATCCAAGAACCCAACAACCACAAGCAACATCAGGCAAAAATGGGGACATTACACAGCATCTCCTTTATGGAATCATACTACGATGGTTGAACAACTTCCAGGAGGTGGGGCATTTGTTTGGATTTGTGATGAGTGTAAAATCCAATTTAAGAGCTCATGTAGTCGAGTGAGAGCTTACTTTTGTGGACAAAGTGGGCAAGGGATTAGAGAATGTGGAGGGCCAACTAAGAAGGGGTTGTCAAAGGAAAAAATTCTAGAATACATTGCTAAACAAGAAGAAGCTGATGCTATGGTTGAAAGAACAAAATTAAGAAACCATCCTTTAGCAAAGAAAAAATCAATTACTTTGCCTGCAAATTCAATAGTGGCCTCTCAACATCCTTTCTTGGAGACACCCTTTGTCCAAGTAGAAGACCCCATTTCTTCCCGCAAAAGAGGACCATTAGATAGGGCATTTCAAAATGAAGCAAGAGACATCGCAGAGGAAAAAATTACACGTTGCATTTATGCCAATGGTCTTCCTTTCAACTTGGTGAGATCACCATATTGGCGTGATATGGTGGAGGCAATCAATACTACACCTTCAGGTTTCAAAGGTCCTGGGCATGAAAAGGTGCGCACCACCTTATTAGTAAAAGAAAAAAATAATGTAGAGACATCACTCAAACCAATTAGGGATTCTTGGGTTGAAACAAGAAAGTCTATTGTTTCCAATGGATGGAAGGATTGCAAAAACCAACCTTTGATAAATGTTATTGCAGTGTCCCCAAAAGGGGCTATGTTTTTTAAGGCAGTTGACTGTGAGGGGCAAATCAAGGATGCATAATTCATTTCAAAAATTCTCATTAAGTCCATAGAGATGGTGGGTCCGGAAAATGTTGTTCAAGTCATTACAGACAATGCAAAAAATTGTAGGGGTAAATATTTTGGTTGAGCAAAGGTATGAACACATTTTTTGGACACCATGCACTATACACTCCCTTAACTTGGCGATGCAAGCCATTGGCACTCAAATAGAATGGGTGAAAGATATATACCAAGAGGCTAAGGAGATCCAAATGTTTGTGACAAACCACCATATGTCACAAAGCATCTTCAAGACTTTCTCAAGATTGGAATTGTTGAAGATAAATTTAATTTAATTATCAATTATGTAATTTATTTTTTAATTTTATGGATTTATATTTTAATGTGTTATTATTATTAACTTATGTTTTACATGATCCTAGGTTGCCGAGACCCGATTTGCATCACAAAATCGTTTTGAGACGACTTGTGAAGGTGCAAGATGCATTGGGTGCCATGGTTATTAGCAACCAATGGAGTATTTGGAAAACATCAAGTTCAGAGAGGGCCCAAAAGGTCAAGTCATTGATCCTAGATGATGATTGGTGGGATCATGTGGCCTATGTCTTGAGATTCACTGAGCCTATCACGAGTATGATTAGGTTTGCTGATACAGATCGACCATGTTTGGGGGAAATCTATGATGGTATTAACTCCATGATAGAATAAATAAAGGTGATAATAGCAGAAAAAGAGAATGACCCCCAAGAAACATTTTTTCATAGAGTTGAAAAAATCATTCAGCACCGTTGGGACCAAATGAACACACCATTGCATCTCCTTGCATATGTATTATCTCTCAAATACTATAGTTCACAGATACTTGCTTTGCTAGGGAGAACTCCACCATATAGAGATAGTGAAGTTGCTAATGGGTACAAGCGAGCATTCAAAAGACTCTTCGTAGATCCAAAAGTGGTGGAAAATGTTAGGAAAGAGTTTGGCTTGTTCATCTCAAGATGGAATCATAGTCTTTGTGATATTCAAAACCAATACAAAGTAGATGCTCGTACATGGTGGTACCTCCATGGGCAAGATTTTATGTTCCTCCAACCTCTTGCAATCAAGATTCTATCACAAGTAATTTTTATTTTTTAATTTTTTTTATTTAACATTTGTATTGTAGACTTTAAGTTTAGTACTACTACTTACCATTCTTTAATTTATTTTGCATTTTTTATTTCTAAGTTATTTTGGTTTTCTCTCCAATTTTAACAGGTTGCAAGTTCTTCTTCGGTTGAACGAAATTGGAGTACATACTCCTATATCCACTCAGTGAAGCGTAACCGGTTGGCTGCAAAAAAAAGTAGAAGACTCGGTTTATGTCCATTCCAACTTGTGTCTTCTATCACATAAGCAAGATGAGTACAAGGATGGTTCAATGAAGAATTGGGACATAGCCCCTGAGTGTGCCAACTTGGATGCATCTATTGCAAAGCTTGCTATAGTCACTATAGATGATGATGATGATGCTGAGACTCTTGCACATGATGCACCTACTACAAGTGGCACTGGCAGTGCATTTGCTTGTGGTTCAAATGATGGCGAACCAAATGATGATGATCTAGATCCTTTTGATGATTGATGAATAATTGTAATGATCTTCATTTGAATCATGACTAGAGAGACATATATGATATTTATTATTAATATATGAGTATGACATATGTATTGGAATTTTGAACTATCAATTGGCATTTATGATTTATCTTTATAGTTTATAGGCTTGTAGTTTATCACTAGCATTGATCAATGATTTTAGATTTAATGATGAATTGATGATTGATGATTGATGAAGTATCATAGACTCAGAGTTCATACTATCAAATGTATTTACAATTTTCTATATTTTTAATCTTCTATATATATACAGCCGTACCCAAATGTACCGTATTTCAAGAAAAAAAAATCGCCGTACTAGCATACCCATATCCCGTACCCGTGCCCGATCCCATACCAAAACCGGCAACTTAGGTTGTTGTTTTAAATAAGTAAAAAATTTATCTTATATTGATTCACCCCCCCTCTCAATATAAGTGTGTGTGTTCATCAATAATATCTAGTTGCCTAGCTACAATAAGAAGATGATAAGCCAACTTCCAATGGTTGTGTTGGAAGTTGTAACGATGCCCTAGAAGATGTAACACTAGATTAGGAATTAACTACTAACTAATGTGCCCATTGCCAGCTATACAATCAATAATCTAAGGAATGTTGTGCCCATGTGTAACTATTTTATGCTAGCCAAGGAAATGGTAGAATTAACGCTCACTTCTAGAGTATGAAACTGCTACCACTCAAAAAGAGGTGAAGAAACCAACACTATCATAAGTCCGCCCCAACTATAGCATCTAGAGGTTAGAAGTTCTACCCATGTGGGCCCCAAAATATATGAAGCAAACGAACCATTGGGATGAGGCTATAAGCAAGTACCTACCTCAATTCCTTTATTTGGAGTGTTAGAAATAAGAACATGTAATATCCCCATTTTCAAGTTCTCTAGCAGTGTAGTTGTCGTTGACTTTCTGAGTTTGTGTCAACATATTCAAAGGGGTAATTTGATGTTACTAGTGAGCTCAGATGGTTTTAAGGAGTCATATGACACTTTCAGATGTTATTTCCAACTTCTAGGTTGGGCTCCAAGATTCTTGGAGAGAGTGTCTATTTTTAGTAAGTCACCCAATCAGATCCGTTTATCATCTTTTATCATCAAGATCACTCCTACACAGTCAAATTTCAATTCCAGTGCTATTCGGCCATTTTTGCTAATTGGGTGTAATATTGAGCTATACTTAATTATTTTCACTAAGGTTGCCTTTTTAGTGAAATACATTCATCGGGCAACTCAACGTTATAGCTTGTTGGAAAGAGGATGTTGATTTTGGTATGTGAACACTTCTATTTCTGGAGGAGCTATTCTTCAGAAGGGTTTGTGAGGATGAAATCCCTTGCAAGCGACATCTCCTACGTTGGTGAAAGATCCAATCTAGGGGATTTGTGGTGACTTTCATTCAAGAATCACATCTAAGCTAAATGTAGTTTTGGAGGGTTTACAGGATTGAAAGTTCGAAGCATTGGTTTGAATAACGAACAGCAAGGTTGTGTCATTATTTCCTGTCAGTTAATTCTTCCTTTTTGCTGGTCAAGCCTTTCTAGGACAGGTCGTACTCCTTGTTGATTGTATTTGCAGACTTGTGTGGCAAAAATAATCACATTGAGATCATTTGCTGAGTGAAAGGAGGACAGGCGCAAAGGTTTTGTGGAAGTCTGGGCAATATTGCAGACATTTCATAGTATTTCCAACCTGTTATAGAGGTCGTACCATCTCCAGCTGGGACATGGGAGCTGCAGCTGTTAGGCGCTAGGGTTTGGAGTTGGTTTGATAACTTCTTGGGAGGCGTTTGGAGTGATCTCTGCTATTCCTATCTACCACGCAGCCCTGGGAGGGTTTCTTGCAATTTGGCATCCATTTCTACAGTACCAGTTTGCATATTTTGTGAACAGCTCAAGCCATTTCATCACTGCATTTTGTGGGTAGGTTGGAAATACATATGTAACGATATTTTATGGACTGGGCTGTTCTTACTTTGGAAAAATATTGTAGATTCAAATCAGGAGTTAAATCTGGAATATTTCAGCTTGGTTATTTTCTGTAATTGGTCAATTTTCTGAGTTTTTAGTTTGTTGCAAGTATTCCTTTTATCTGCACTTTATTTTCCATTCCAAAACCATTGCAAAAAAAAATCAAAACACAAAAAAAAGAAACAAGGCAAATAGAGCATCATTTTACAAAACACTCCTACAACCACCATGATCCACGACCTGCAGTTGGTGGCGACCCAATAAGGAATAAATGTCCAACAAACTCAAACTGAGGCATACAAAAAGAAATTAGAAAAAAAATTCAATCAACAATATTTTTGGGTTTGCAAGCTCACCTATGGACTTGAATGCCCTTGCATCAATAAAGTTTCCCTTACCAAAGAGAATGTGTCACCAAGGTTGTGAATTATTACAATATGGGTACCCATATCACACTTGATAGCCCCCAACAATAAGGCTTCCCACACTCTTAGTACCATACCTCAAGAAAAAAGTAATCTCATCCATCATAGAAGAGTAAGTCTATCCCCAATTTCAATGCCAAACCCTAAACAAAAATAGTCATATCCCCCATACAACAATAAGATAGCCCATAATCTCAGTGTCATGCCCTAAACAAAAAGTAGTCATTGCTACAATAGTAATGCTACCTATGATCTCATTGCTGGACCTTGAGCAAAATTGTCTCATCGATACACAACAATAAGGCTACCAATAATCTCAGTGTCTTAAATTAAGAAAAAGGTTATCTTGTATCACATACAAAAATAAGTTTGTCCATGATCTCAATGTCAGACCTTAAGTTAAAACTAGTCTTATCACCCACACCACAATAAAGCAACCCACAAGCTTAGTGCCAAACCTTGGGAGAAAAGTAGTCTTATCTATATCACCCACACAACAATAAGGCATCCAACAATCTCAATGTTAGACGCTATGAAAAAATTAGTCTCATCTACTACACAACAATAAGGCATCCCAAAAGCTCAACACTAGAACCTAACCTAAAAGTAGTCTTAATCCCATGCAACAAAATTGAAGCCCACAATAGTAATTTCATCCCTACACAACAAAATTTAAGCCTAGAACAATAATCCCATCCCCACACAACAATCATAGTGTCGAACCCTATGCAAAATCTAGTCTCATTCCCCACATAACAATAAGGCTGCCCAAAACTTTAGTGTTTATCCATAAGCATAAAATAGTCTCAGCCCATACACAATAATAAGGTAGCTTATGATCTCAATGTTGAGTAATAGAAATTTAGCCTTAAGCCCCATTAAACATTAAGGCTGCCCAATATTTCAATGTTGGTCCCTAAGCAAAAAGTATGACCCCCACCCCCACACAACAATAAGGTGGTACACAATCTTATTACAAAGCCCTAAGCAAAAAGTAGTTCATCCCCACATAGAAAAAGTTTATTTTAATCTTAGAGCCAAACCCCAAGAGAAAACTAATCTCATCCCCGCAAGACAATAAGGCCACACACAATCTAATTGCAAGGCTAAAAAGTAACAATATATCTGTCCACAATTTTGGTGTTCGCCCTAAACAAAAAGTAGTCATACCCTACCTATCATAAAGGGGACCCACAATTTCAATGCCAAACCCTCAACAAAAGAAAACTCTATCAACAAACAAATACAAAACATGATAACATATCAATTTTCCTCAAAACAAGAGGAAACATTCAAAACCCTAAGTTTATAATATTAAAAATCTCCAAGTAAAGCATATATTGATCCTTTTATGTGAGAAATTTGGATCTTGTGCAAGACCCACAGATAAAAAACTTTGCCCCCCAATTTCTAAAAATTGCCTTCAACTTAACCAGCAAACCTTTTCTAAATAAATAAGCATATAAATTAACTAAACCAAGAAAAGGGCAGCAAATCATTAACAAGAAAAGCACAAAGAAGCTCACATCTTCTAAATTGCAATTTTTGTTTCAAAAGAAGGATTGAAATTAAGTTTTAAATATTGTATAACAAAAAACAAGCACCTAGAAACAAAGCCACTAAAGACATTTGATGATGACTCCAAGCTTGATGCATTGACATCAACTCAAAAGGAAAAACAATATTCATAGTCAAGCTTTACACAAATTAAAAGCACATCAATCAAAGATAATATTTTAACATTTTATATAGCTTTGAGGTTAAATTATATTACAAATTTGTGAAATGCATTTGATAGAAATCTTCTCAATCATTACAAATCAACAATCTATAGTTTTTCCTTTTAAAGCTACTAAATAATGTTGTTCTTGCAAGGAAGAAATGATGAAGAACGTAGTCATAGTGTGGTGGTTTCCATATCTAGGTATGGTGAATGCTAAGTGTCCATCAAATTTGACTCAAACCTCTCTTTGTAAAGCATCCGAATGAAATTAACATACAATGAAATTTGGATTCTTGATTTAATGGTATTGAGGTGCAAGACAAGGTAGGGGCTAGAAACAAAATTAATTTGAAATTTTGAAAATTATATAAACGGCCCTTTTTGTTTGAAAATATTCCACACATTTATAACTATCAATCACACTTACTATGCAATGGACACATTGATAGGAATTTGCAATGAGCACACGGTGTAAATAGACACATGAGCTTTGTTGAAATTTGGTAACAAAAAGCAAGTTACAAAGTTTAGTTAGGAACGGCTTGGAGCACATTGTTGTTTGAAATGGCTAGCAATAAGAGGTGATCACGTTTAGATAATCCTACCCCTTCTTCCTAAGGGACACATATGAATTGTCTTGCATGCATGCATACCCTTGGTAGCTAAAGACTAGGGAGATGTGCAGATGTACCAAGTGCATCTTAGTATCAATCCCACAATATTTTTCAACCCGAATTGCTTTTAGAGTCTATTTTAATTCCCTGTCCACATTTGAACTTGTTAAAATATCATAAGGTTTGAGTTGTTGGTAGACTTGAAAGAGCCACTCAACCATAGTTTGCTCTCTTTATCAAATCTGAGGATTTCAAAATTTAAGTTTCTGGAGCCCTTTTGGAGCCAAGACTCCCATTTAGTCAGAATTTGTTTACATGATCAAGCTGGTGTTTCATTTGTCTCCTACAAGCTTGAAGATCAAGTCAAGCTTTGTTAAGTCATTTTGTCACATTCAAAATTGCAAAGCTTAGAGGGTTTGGAAGAATATTAGACGAACCTAAAAGCATCTTAGGTCAAACTTTATTTTAAGTCTGTGTCCAACATCTTGAAGCCATAAATTTGCAGACTATAGTAGATCCAAGCTCATATGAGCAATCAAATCGTATCTACTTCTTTGAATATGGGAGATTGCAAATTGGTCTTCTAAGGACCATTAAAACTTGACAAAGGTTACCGTGTGCCTACTCTTATTCCCTCAAGCCACAGTCTATGTCACTACCATACCCCATGTCAAACCCCAATTCACTCAAGTGCCACCTTACAATCACAAACTTGAAGGTATACCTAAGACCACTTGCTCACCTCCATCCTAAACAAATACAATAGAGATCAGATATATCTTTGCCGAGGAACTCTTAATTTGTAGGAGTGATGCAGTTTAGTTCACAATATTATAAATGAAAAGTAATACTTTAGGTACTAAGCATTAGACTGTTCCCTCAATTAATATCTCAATATCTATCCATGCTTACATCATTACTACTTCGTTTAAATTGCATGCAGTGCATACCAAGTTACACCAATCATCATAGTTGGAAGAGAAATGACGGGAGTTTGAATGGGCATGTTATTTGGAGAACACATCCTTTGTAGTGGGTAATAGTAATACAACTCAGCACAAATCCAAATCTACCCATTCTAGAGAAATACAATAGAAATCAAAGACTCTAAAATTTATAGGAATGCTGCAATTTAGTTCACAATATTGTAAATGCAATGTAGTGCTTTAGGCACTAAGCATTAGATCGTTCCCTCAATTAATATCTTAATATCTATTTATCCTTCCATCATTTTTATTTCATTTAAATTGTGGAGTGCACGCCAAGATACACTAGTAATCATGATTGGAAGAATAATGAATCGTTCTGGCCATGCCAAACAACACTTGTGGTGGGTAATAAACAAAGAAATATCAGAACAACATTTGATTGATAAACAGTTTCTCAACATGCTGCTTTTCGTTATATAAACTTGTTTAGAAGACACAATATATTTTTTTAAAATGGTTATTCATAAGAAACAATCACTTCTCCTTGAAAAATACAACAGATGAAATACTTCAAATATAATTACTAATTTAAACCAAACAAAAAAACTAAAAATAGAATTTAGAGAATTAACTATTCATAAAAGCAATCAATATACTTTAACAGATTTTACAAACCTATTAGTTGTTACCAACTTAAACTAATACCCAATAAATTTAAGACTACACAGAAGCTCCCAAAAGCGAAACAGAGTTATTTTCAATTAAAAGAATTCAAAGCCCAAATACAGATCATGGAGTGACTATTAAAAGCCCTTATAGAGTTTTCAGGCATATACAATTGTCAGGTGTGAAGCCAAATTCCACAATCTTTACCAGCATCCTCCCTGCTGCTGCCTAAATGGGAGCTTTAGAACGGGTACGGACATCCATCAAAACATAAAGGACAGAGAAATTTTGTCAGATTTTGTAGTTACAACTGCCCTGGTAGACTGCTGCTGCCTAAATGGGGGCTTTGGAACAGGTATGGACATCCATCAAAACATAAAGGACAGAGAAATTTTGTCAGATTTTGTAGTTACAACTGCCCTAGTAGACTGCTGCTGTCTAAATGGGAGATTTAGAACGGGTATGGACATCCATCAAAACATAAAGGACAGAGAAATTTTGTCAGATTTTGTAGTTACAACTGCCCTAATAGACTGCTGCTGCCTAAATGGGAACTTTAGAATGGGTATGGAGATCCATCGAAACATAAAGGACAGAGAAATTTTGTCAAATTTTATAGTTACAACTACCCTGGTAGATGTGTATGCAAAATGTGGAAGCATACACAGGGCATTCAAAGTGTTTGACAGAATGCCTCTAACATGTGCAGTCTCATGAACTGAAATCATTGCAAATATGCACAAAAAGGATTTTCAAAAAGTATTCAGAAACTTTCAAGAAAATGCAACTGGCAGGTGTAAAGCCAGACTCGACAACCTTAGCCAGCATTCTGCCCACCTGTCCCAAAGAAGGAGCTTCGAAACAGGGTATGAAAATCCATGAAAGCACAATGAAATGGGGATTTCGTCACATGTCATAGGGACAGCTACAAGTTATTGATGCAGCTGCCCTGATAGGCATGTATGCAAAACGTGGAACCTTATACGGGGCATGGAGCGCTACATAGAAACTTCAGGACAACATTCATACAAAGGCCACAGTTAAGATGAATGTAAAACGGATAACTGGTTAAAGATCATTAAATACATATGAATTTTGTAGTTTCTCTAACATTATCTCTGCAAAATTTTAAATCCAATTAGAATGAGAACCAGCAGCAAAATCTAATCAAAGCATAAATCAACAGAATTACATCTCAATAAAAATGTGTAAAATAAAATAAATCAAGTTAAAGAGGCTGTAAAATAGTAGCTGGGAAACACAGATGCAAAAATTTAAATGCAGCAATATCTTGTATGCTTTAGGCTATTTTTTCCATTAAGACAACATTGTATGTACTGTTGCATGAATTCACTAAATTTTTACATGTTCTCCCACATTTTGGAGAAAGAATTATGCCTACGTTTCACAGTCAGGGTTTGCGCACAAAATGCAATTCAGTTTACATACATTGCACAAAACACATAAAGGAAAACTCATATACTCTGTATTTCGCAATAAACGCAAAATAGTAAACAAATACACAAAAAATTGAAATCCTGAAGGATTTAAAAATAACGAACCCGAAGATCGCAGAAAAGAATAAAAAATGAAAACCATAACGCTTTACCCTATTGCCAAATCCGATCCCTTGGCATTCATAAAATCATGAAAAACCAGACAAATGAATTCATAAACTCAAATTTTTCATACAAGCAATATTTATTTCACAGTAAAAAAAGACGGTACCTCTTCTGCCCAAGGGCGGGGGAGTATTGGCCTCGGCCTTATCCTGCCGCATGAAGTATAACGCAGACGGACTACTGTATCTGAGTATGCCTAATGTTGAATGTCCATCAAAATTTACTCAGAACTCTCTCTATCATGCAGCCGAATGAAATCCTTAATTCCTTGATTTAATGGAATCGAAGTGTAGGATAAGGAAAGGGCTAGAAGATTTTCTAGCTAGAAATTTTGAAAATTATATTAACGGCCATTTTTGTTTGAAATTGCTTCGCGTTTTTATAAAAAATAAATAAAAAATATAAATGATTCATTGATCATCCTTACTATTGTGCACAGCCTTCTCAACGTTAATGATATATTAAAAGTATGTTGAATGAAACCTGAAAGAGTATAGTTACATGTACTATTTTTATTAAGTAGGGTTTTACAAAAGAAAAAAAAATGAAATTTTTTAATTTTAAATTTTAGTCCGTGCTTTTAGGATGGGGTTGAATGTTTTTTTTTTCAATTTTTGTTGTCATATGTTATTCATCTATAAATTTTAAAATTCTTGTTAATATTTCTTTAGATATAGCTATAAAGTTTTAAGCTTGTCCAGTATTATAAAATATATGAGACCCATCTCCATAGATATTTTAGGAAGTCTTATATATGAAAATGTAGCTTAAATAACGTAAACTAATTCAATTCTTAAAATGTTAAAAAGTTGTGATCATTATATTTAAAAATAAATATTTTAAAAAATTTGTTTTGTTATATTTTATTTTGTGAAATTTTAGATTTTGATGTCATGTTTTTATCAATAATTGGTATTTGTTATTTCTAATTACTCTTAATTTGTTTATTAATATTATTCAATTACTATAAATATCTTTAATAATCTATGCAAAAACCTGAGGTGTCAATTTTGAATTATTTTATTTTACTTTAGAATTATTTAAAAATTATTTAATTTATCTATAAATTGTTTACTTTATTTCTACAACTATTTTTATTATTTAAAAATATTTTTATAGTTTTAGCTTTTTAATTTAATTATGTTTTAGTAGGCTATTATACTTCATCCCTTACTATCTATATCTATGCCTCTTAGGATAATAAGCTTTGTAGAAATCATCTTTTATAAAATTTAACAATATTGGTGTAATCAAGGGAAATCAGTTGTTAGATGGTTAGATCAAATAACATAAAAATCCAATGATATAACGAAGTACAATGGAAATCAAATGAAAACGAAAAGGAAATATATTACCAAGAGTCTCCATCTTCCATGATTGATCTTCGTTACACCTTCTTGCTTGCTGGAAATGTTGCCCTCAGATTTGTACTTTGAGCAATCTAAAATGCCTAAGCCCTACAACAAGATTCGAAGGATTTGATATGCCTATGACTATTGCCAATGTCTAAAAGTCAATGCCTATGCCTAGAATAAATGCCAATATTAATCAAATGCCTATGACAATGAATAAGTGAGAGTAAATAAATGCCTATAGTAATTACGTAAAATGTCAAGATATGAAAAATGAGAAGGAAAGGGCATTTTATAGAAAAGGCCATTTCGAACGGACGGACGAGATAAATTAGTGATGAGACCCTAAAATGAACGATCCAGATTAAACCTGAGAATCCCTAATTAGGGTTAAGGCAAAATCCTTAATCGAACGGTTGGAATAAAATCGGATCAACGGTGGAGAATAAATGAGGAAATTAATTAGATAATGAAGATTTTCAAAAAATCAAGAAGATAAGATTGCCTGATTTGCAAGATTCGAAAAATCAAAGAGATAAGATTCCTGATTTGCAAGATTCGAAAAATCAAAGAGATAAGATTCGGACTGAAGATAAGATTTGGAAAATCAAGAATCTGCCCGATTACTTGATTTTTGGAAGATTAAATACCAATTTGAATTAAATTAATTCAAATTATGGATTTCAAGAGATAATAAATAATCTTTTTCAGATTATTTATCAAAAAGGACTGACAGTTAGGATTGACATGACATTTTAAATAATTTAATTTATTTAAAATGAGAAGAATATGAAATTAGCAATTAAATAATTAAATTTAATTATTTAATTTAGCAGATAAGATTAATTAATTAAATAAATTAATCAATTTATTTAATTAAGACAGTTAGTGACGTATTAAATAAATAAATAAAATTTATTTATTTAATAGTGAAGGATAATTAAACACAGAAAGGGAAATTAAATAAATTAAGAAATCTATTTAATTAAAGAAAGACTTAGACAATTAGTGACATATTTAATAAATAAATTAAAATTTATTTATTTAATAATCATAAAGAATCAAAGGACATGAATTAATTAAATAATTATGAATTATTTAATCAATAGTCGAATGTGGACTAAGGACATAATTAAATGTCTTACTTATGCTAGGACGAAAGTGGTAAAAATGAAGCTTGCAGGCCTAGGTCATTTTTAGGTGTCTACATTTTGCCCCTCTTTGTCATAATGTCGCTTGTCGCGTTGTGACAAAGAAAAAGAAGTCAAAATGCCCCAGTGCAAAATAAGATGAGGAAGAATGATGGGGAGGGTTATGGTATGCCCCCTCGAGAGGATAGACAGGTTCCAAGAACATGGGTGTGCTCTCGAGAATGCTGAAGACTAAGAATATGAAGAGACAAAGAAATGGCTTAATTGCAAAAGATATGGATGATGATATGGATGCAATGCCTATATGAGATGAGACAGAGAAGATGGCAAGACTAAAGAAGATGCATGTTAGTTCCTAGACCAAATCCTTCAAAACATTGTCATAGGACTAATATTTATTGCTCTTAATCATCATTACAGTAACACACACAAATGGACAACAACACCAGATAAGGATCGACCAAAGG
>VDFB02340550.1:0-43306 GCA_007258455.2 Sequoia sempervirens | reverse complement strand
CTGGAGCAGGGATATATCTAATATACCCACAAAGTGAAAAATTGTTGAGGTCTTTTCGCTTTCATTTCACTTGTTCAAACAATGAGGATAAATATGAAGGATTAGTCCAAGGCTTAAGCCTTGCAGAACGAATGGGCATTAAGCAATTATGTTTGGAGATTCTGAACTGGTAGTTAACTAGGTATAAGGAGTTTTTGTGGAAAAAAAATCAGCATGAGATCCTATCGACACCAAGTCTGGGATCTGATTAATGGTTTTGAAGCTTTCAACATGAAGACTATTCCCCAAAGACAAAATAGCAATGCAGATCACATGGCTGTGATTGGTGCTCAGTTTGATCCTGTCTCTGACCTTCTTCATAACGAACATTTAGTATGAGTACTAGTTCAACCAATAATCCCCGACAATGATTAGAGTTGGCAAGTTTTTGAAAGCGATAAACACATTGCCTCATTTATCCAGCACTCAGGGGAGTTTGTTGATCAGCTTCAACCAAATATTTTTGAGGCTTATGAGGGACAAATTATGCAGCTCAAATCTAAAAAACTTTTGAAATGATTGGTTACTCTTGAAAACTTTTTTAATTGTGATGATGCCTGAAATGATAAGCAGAAGTTCATAGCAGACAAAAGTGATTATGTGGACCTTTAAGTCTCTGATGGTAGGAATCTCCGAGTCATAAAAAATGTCTCGCACCATGATAAGGAAAGGCTCATTAGTTTCTATGAAAAATATGGAGTAGTGGCCTAGTCCTATGATGATCTACAGGGATACGATCTTGGTATCATTCAGCACACTATTGAGCTAACAAAAGGTGCAAAACCAATCCAACAGAAACAAAGGCTAGTCAACCTTAAAATTGAAGCCCTAATGGTGCAAGAGCTAACTAAGCTCATTGAGTCGCACATTGTTTTCCCAATCAAGCATAGTATTTGGGTATCGAATTGGGTCCCGGTCTGAAAGAAGAATGGAGATATCCATTTGTGTGTGGACTTCCGAGACCTAAACAGAGCATCCCTAAAGGACCACTATCCACTGCCTTTGATGGAGTTAATCCTACAAACGGTTGCAGGATCAAAAATATTTTCTCTACTAGATGGTTTCTCCAGCTATAATCAGATCCGAGTTAAAGAAGAAGATTAGCACAAGACTACGTTCACCACAAAGTGGGGAACATTTGCATATGCTAAAATTCCTTTTGGTTTATCCAATGTAGGGGCGACATTCAAGCGGGTGATGGACATCACATTTAGTGAAGTAATCAATAAGTTTATTCTAATTTATTTGGATGATCTTACTATGTTCTCTAAATCTAAGGATGATCACTTTGATCATTTAGAATTAGTTTTTCAAAAGTTCCATGAATTTGAAGTTTCCCTAAACTCGAAGAAATGTGTATTTAGAGTACCGTAGGGTAAGTTGTTGGGGAATTTTGTGTCTAAAGAAGGTGTTTCAATTGACCCTGAATGAGTAAAGTCTATCAAAGAACTTCCCCTTCTAGTAAATAAGAAAGACATTCAGTCTTTCCTGGGAAAAGTAAAAATTTTCAGCAAGTTTATTTATGATTTCGTGGGAATAATTAGGCCAATCAACTTGATGCTAAAGAAAGATCAAAAGTTCAAGTGGATGACCAAAGCTCAGGAAGCTTTTGAAAAGGCCAAGGAAGCTATTTCCATAGCTCTGGTGTTGGTTAATCCAAACCAATCCAAGGATTTTACAATGTATGCATTCAGTAGCGTGTCTAGTATTGCTACTGTCTTAACCCAAAAGGACGATGAAGAAAGAGGAGAACATCCAATAGTGTTCTACTCCCAAAACCTAAAGGAATATGAGGTGAATAATAATTTTGTCGAAAGGTAGGCCTTTGCAATAGTGAAGGGACTTAAAAAGTTCTGCCATCTAATTTCTTGCAACAAGGTGCTTATATATGTCACACATTCTAGTGTGCGTGAATATATCATGGAAGGGGAGATCACAAAAAAAAGGCTAATTGGATCACCAAGATCCTTGAATATGACATTGAAGTCAAGCCTACTAAAACTATTAAAGGAAGAGGATTGTGTGAGTACATGGCACAAAATGAGGAGGTACCTGCTGTAGAGGAAAGGAGGTATTACCGGCTACAAAATTGCGGATATACACTAATAGAGGGAGTCCTTTTCAAAAGGAATTTCAATGGCATTCTCCTGTGATGCGTTACTTCAAAGAAAGCAAAGAGGATCCTCGACGTATTCCACAATAGTGCTACAGGAGGAAATTTCTATGCTAAGACCACCGCCATTAAAATCATGCATGCTGGCTATTATTGGCCTACACTTTTTAATGACTCCCACTCTTTGGTGAAGGTTTGCAAAAAATGCCAGTTCTTTACTGACAGAAGGAAGGATTCCGCTATGCCCCTCAAACCCATAGTGGCGGATGAACCGTTTGCACAATGAGGCTTTGACTTCATCAGAATGATCAACCCAGTTTCTAGCGCCAGACACAAATGGATTATGACTGCCACGGATTACTTCACAAGGTGGACAAAGGTTTTTTCCCCTTAAAACCGCAACAAAAATAGAGATTGTAGATTTCCTCGAGGAACTAGTGACAAGTTTCAACCCTCTGTAAACTATAATTTTGGATAATACTAGAGATTTCTTAGGCACAAAGGTATGTCACTTTGCATTAAAGAATGGCATATTCCTCAAGACATCATCAAACTATTACCCACAGGGAAATGGCCTAGCGGAGTCAACAAACAAGATCCTAGTTCAACTCCTTAAAAGGATTGGTTCAGAACACTAGAGGGAATGGCATAAAAACCTTCGAGCAGTGCTCTGGGAAAACTACATAACTCCTAAGCAAGTCCTTAAGACTTCGCCTTATGAGTTGGTATACGGGAAAGAGGTGCTGCTACCTATATCCATGGAGATTCCAGCAATGCAATTGTTGAAATCTCTCGAGATAGAACAAAATGATGCCTTAGAGATTTGGCTTGCCAAACTATTAGAAGTACAAGAAGAAAGGGAGAATTCCCTAATAGCCATGACAAATCGTCAACAAGTGGTCAAGTGATGGTTTGACAAGAAGGCTTCCGACCAAGGTCCAAAATGTAGAGACTTAGTGCTAAAGTATGATAAAAGGGATGCTAAGCTAGGTCAACATGGTAAATTTGATAGCCTATGGGAGGGCCCCTTTAAAATCATTCGATGCAAAGAAAATAATGCTTTTGAGTTGAAAAATATGGAATAGAAACCCCTAGGAATCTCGATCAATGAGATTCATCTTAAGCCGTTTCATTAGGCGTTGAGCTCTATTTTTGTACATGTGTGAATAGTTCTTTTTATCTTTTTCCATTTCTTTGGCCGGTCTTTTTTGAAATTAGTTTGTGCTTCGGCGAAATTAACCCATTATTATTGGCGAGTGGAATACCAAAATTTGTTTACACAAAACACACCCATGTGCGGAGAAATAGCAAAATGAAAGTTGTGAGCCCATAAAACTGAAATACAGAATGAAGAAGAGAACATGGATTTTCTTTAAAAAAGATATATATCTATTCATATATATTCTTTACATTGTAAAAGTGGTTGGGAAGCCATAATCCAAAAATTTACAATTATCCGAGCTATTATATATATGGTGGCCTTTTTCTAGGCTTATATACAAGCTATAAGGTAGGTATTCTAAGCAGCAGCAAGAAATTCAGTGAACATGGAGACATTTGTTGAGTAGGCAGGGGGTTTTCATCCAAAGGCATGGCTAGCGACAATTGACGCATTAACAGCAGCGTCCACCTCTTCCTCGTCCATAGGTTCTTTGACATTACTAGTAGCATCATTTGGCACAACCACCATTGGTGGGGGGAATACCTGGTTCCTGAAATTAGTATACCAATCTATGTTGTAGAAGGGTATTATGTTGTAGCTACAGAATAGGAAATGTAAGGCCTGAGTAACCCTCTTCTGGTGCTCATCACGACTCTATAGGAAGAATCCACTGAGAAATGGTAGCCCAAACGACAACAACTTCTTCCTCGTTAAAGCGACGTAGGTAACTGGCTGACGGAAGACCTACTCCATAGGCAGCATGAGCAACAACCTCACCGAGACCACTCAGGTACTTTTTGGGGAATATTTCTTTAACAAGATTTAGGATAAGCAGTTGGGGGACGTTGATGTCTAGCATGGATGCTACGAAGTGGGAGCATATGTCGGTGTTCACCCAATACTTTTCCTCATACTCTATGTAGTATTTTCCTAGAACCCACTTTATGGCTATCAGGACCAAAAAATTCTTATTCTTGGTCATCCGTTTCAGCCTCCAAGTAGAAACCTCCCCTAGGAATGTCGTTTGTGACTTACATGAGGTTAAATGAATTGGAGTGTCCATAGTTCTAACACTATTCCTATGCTTTTGAGCTATGCCTAAATTTATCTATCACCTAACCTATGAGAAGGCTTGCTTAAAAATCTGCTACTGACCTATCACTACTCAAATGCTAAGTATGTTTTCCTCACTACTTATTGGCCTATTTATAGAAAAAGTGGCAAGATGCATGCTAATCCGTTTCAAGAAAATGTGATAATAAGCTAGTTGCTAGCTTGAAATGAGTGCTTGTGTTTGCTCACATTTATGGGCCAGTTGCATCTGCGAGAGTACGGCTAAATGCATGCTAGATTAATAGGAGCTAATTAATTAGCTTTAAAAAGGTGGCGCTCATTGACAGTAAAACAAACGGTCGTAGGCTATTGTGTCATCTCACAAATGTTCCCAGAACCCAAGGTGATATTCATATCTTTTTAGGTCGTGATCATTTGCTTTGGCGTAATCATTTTGACTAGGATATTAATTACTAGTGCATGCTAACGTAAGGTTAGAAAGCAAGTTTCTGACTCAAGTTTCAAGGGGATCACAATGTATCAGACTATTTCTAAATGCAATAATGAACTCCAACTGCCTCAAAATGGCAAGCAGTTCATTTTACATGAATTACAAAATTAATGGTACATGTCGAATTAAATGCAAAAGGCATGCTTTCGCCTACCACCTTGAGGAAATATTGCCAAATATTGCATGAAAAGGCTTAATATTTCAAGGTCTTTTCACCAATGCCAAAAGAGAAAAGTGCAAAATTTTTCTTCTTCTATGTATCCAGAGCCAAATTTTTTTTATAAAGCCAAGAACTTGCAGAGATCTTCAGAGAAAGAAAAATGTCAGAGACTTCATCTCAGCCAATGCAAGAAGAAATTAGCCAGGAACTGTTTACAGCCATATGTTCTTTAGAGGAGGTATATGTCTATGAGGATGTGGCGTATGCTATGCCTGGTATACCCAGCAGGCCAAAGAGGGCCTATACAGAAGAACTGAATAGGCCCAAGAATTGCAAAAACCAGAAAAGGGTTGAAGAGAAATGGGATAATATCTACCATCCATGACTCATGAAAAACCCTCAGTCCCTTAGGGAGGCAACCTATGCAAGGTTGATGGCACCAAAGGTAGACCAATCTGGGGCAAAGAGAGTTTGGTATAGTGGTCTCCCTCAATACATGGTCCCACTAGTCCACTATTGCCCGAAGGTAGTTGATGTTGCTATCCAGCGTTATAATCCTAATACCCACTACATTGAAGGTCGCAGCTTAAGGGTGCACATCACTCCATAGGCCATCTGACACATGTTATGCATCCCAGATCCAAATAAGAGAAGAGAGAATATCAAGCCCTTTCTCCCTAAAAAAGGAGAGAAAATATGGAAGAGGATGAAAAAGAACTCAGAGTTCTTGTTGGAGGAGACTAGTAGGAAAGGCATCCTAGCCACTAAACTACCAAGTATTCCATTGTCACACCATGCATTATGCGATGATCTCCAAGATGCCATGTCCATGCTAGCCTTTGTGTGCGGTTGAGACTCTGATGAGAAGGTGGAGACCTTTCAACTGGGACCGACATTCCAATTTCGCAAGAAACATGATTTCTTTTGGTATGATTTTGCTGAGTTTATGGTAGAAGAGATATGGAAAATTGAGAATTACCAAGCAGAGAAAAAATTTAGGTTTCTTTCTTTCCTGGTCCACATGTTTCTGCATCAGAACCCGGATTTCTTTGCCCGATTTGTTTCGTTATCAATTTTTTGATGAGCAAAATAAAAGGAAGCCAGTGTCCACGTGGATGCCTTTACTTTCTGCATCATATGATTATTATGCATTTTCAGACTATTTCATAGCTCTAGTCTTGCATGATTTAATCGGAAAAAGGTGATATAATCTGGCTCGATAAGGAGCAGACCAAATTTATACAGAGTTTCACCCCTGCTTATGACTGGGTTTTAGGTAAAGATTTTACGATCCTCCGGATGCAGGGCTTTATTGGCAAACCTTTCTTGCTTCCAGCCTATGTCATAGATAGAGTGCTCACACTGGAAATGTTTCGACAGGTGTGTATCATTGATTTTACCTTCTGTAGCAGCGAAAAGGTCAAGAGGAAGAGATTCTTCTCTTGTCAGAAGAATTTCAAGTCGGTAACTTTGATAAAGAAACAATTGGACCAGTTGTTAGAGGACAAGTTGGCCTATCTAGGGTTTGGATTGGTAAATGATAAGTGAGAATACAACCCTTTTGATGACTTTCCGGAGCCACACATGAGAGTTACCCATGTTCCTCGACCATACTAGGAGAAGCGATGTAACCCGCAGGCGGACAAAGATGAAAATTTTGTTGAATTGGCGTGTATCCCTACACAGGACACTAGAGGTCCATGGAACAAGTTCTACTTTGCTCTGGCGGTGGCCTAGGATAATGTCCTCATGGAGTGCGGCATGTACAATAGGTTGAAGAAAGATGAGGAATGGAGTGAGGAAAAAATAGCAGTTTTGTGGAAGTATTGCCAAGAAATTGGACAATTGGATGCTCCTTACAACAAACTGAAGGATGACTAGGAATTTGAAAAATGGTGGAAGGAGGACCACCCCAGTCTAAGCTCTAGTATTAATAGGAGCAGAGACCCAGAGGAAGGATCTGAGGAGCAGGAGGAGGAAGCAACGACATCGGCCTCATCTGTGCCGAGAGAAAAAGGCCCCGGACAACCCTCCTATGTGGCCACAAATGTGCGCTTTAATATATCAAGGGGCTCGCATGCACTCACTTGAGCTGCTAAACCATCCAAGTTATCACTACAACAAATGAAGATGACTGCCGAAGCTAGAGATACTCCACCTACGAAATGACAACGCATAGAGAGTATTATTGGAGCAGGTTCGCAAGAACCCACTGGAGGAAGAGTACTCATAGCTAGCCAGGAACCGAAGGTTGAGGGGGAGTCGTTTGCGTTTTTGGAGCCGCCAACAACCAGTCAACAGGTAAAATTCACTCCTTCTTGTCTTGTGTCTCATTCCTTGGTATCTTCCCTTGCTTCACTGGCGATCCCTACCATAGGTACTGGCCCTCTGCCTTCTGCTTTTATTTCGACATATTCAGTAGGCTTCACCTAGTTTTCACAAACCATTCTACTCGTCTTTACTCCTCTGCGGATCCTTACACCTGCTGCTGTCACTCAGACCTTCCTCGCCTTGCTTTCAAAAAAAATTCTCCTATGAGTACCCCTTCTTTTTCCACTATAATTGCAGACCCTCTTCCATTGCAACAGGCTAACACCCCATTGACAACTCCTCCACCATCCCAGCCAATGAGCCTTATGGCTGATTCTCCAATTCAGTCATTACAAATGAATAGCCCTACTATTGCTTCTCAAACAAAACTATGGAATGTGCCCCACTTCTCCCCACAAACTGTCACTCTCTAGAAGAAACAAATTCCCATGCCTATGAATGTTACCTATCCTTATGCCCTGCCTTTTGGTGCTCCTTTCACAGGTGGACTAGTTTTCTCACTAATCAAATTCTTAGCACGGATAGATTGCAGGAAGAGGCACACACAAATAGAATGAGAAAGCGCAAGGCAAAAGATGATAGTGTTTTTGTTGAGCCAAAGGTACAGGCTCTTTATGATGAGGCCTGACAAGAATTAAAGTTTGCAACCATGTACCTGCGCGTAAGCAAGCCTCAGGGAGAAATGCAACCAGAAGACTATGAGATATATGTTGTGGGACTCAATATAAAGGTAGCCTGACTACAAGATAAAGTTGAAATCATGGAGGAAACGCAATAGGTAGTCACTTCCAACTTCCTTAAAACTGGTCGCCAGCTAAAGAAGAAGGATGAACTTAAAGCAATAAGAGAAAGGGTTAGTTTTCTGGAGAGGAAAGAAATTCTTAGAAGCAAATATTGCCTACATGACTGAAAGGGTGTTGGCAGCAGAGGATGAGAGGAACAAACTTCAAGGTGAAATTACGAAGACTTAGGTTGTCGACCCTGGCATAATAGGTTGTCGACCCTGGCATAATAAAAGAGCTACAAACTAAGAACCAGGAGGTGGAGCAAAATCTACAATTGAAAGATGAAGAACTGGAGCGTCTCCACCTTGAGTATAGTCAGGGAATGGCACAGAAGAATGAGTTGGAATGCCAACAGACTCAATATGAACAAAGAATACAAGAGAAATGGGCCGAATTTAAAGGCCTAAAAGCTCAAATAGAGGAAGAGCTCTGAGAGACAAAAGCTTCTCTAGACGAGCACTTAGCAAATCACTCCTTAGCCGAGAAGAATTGGAATAAAGAAATGAGCAGCTTTGTGGAACAACTGGCATCCAAAAAAAAGAAAAAGGAAGAATTGGCTGAGGCCATTATTTCAAGAGATGCAGAGATTACTTCTCTTAAAGCTCACTCTTGCCTCCCTCTACACAGCTAGACATTATTCTGCTGATTAAGAAATTGTACATTTCCCACTAGGAAAGGATTAAAGTCTTTTGCTTAACACTACAACCTACACTCTGATTCATCACCAAGGAATCAAGGCTAAGATAGGAGGCCCATGATACAGTTGAGTAGTTCACACGGTTCATCTTGGAAAGGGTTCCTGAAGCCAGAAATCTGCTCATCAAGCTATACTCGGTCTTTGATGAGAGCCTGGTCGGAGCGGGTATTGAGGATCAAGATGTTGCTGCTTAAACAACAAACAAATTCATCCATTGCCACTCTACCTTACAATGCACTAAGGCATCTGTGGTTATTCTGAGTAAGACATGGGATAACATACAGGGAAGTTTCTTTGAGTTAAGCAAAATGGGATTGTCGTCCCCGTTCCTTGAGGATGGCTCTATTGCCACGACTGAGCAAATTGCGAAAAAGATAGAAGAGAAGGAAAACAACCCAGAGGCTTTTAGGGAGTTCAACCATCCTCCCATGACAACCAACAATGAGGGAGTCATTCATCCACTCTCACAGCTACTATTTCATATACAAGCAAGGGTCAGTTTACCTAATGTGCTGCCTCACAAAGAAACTATTGATCTAAGTGGAGCACAAGAGAATTTGCGCAACATAGTGAAGTCATTTGAGGATGAATGGTCACCTTTGCAGGTGGCTCTTTCCAATCTTTGACTCCATTAGCCTAATGAAATGGCACTCTAGTCTATAGAACCAAAGAAATTTTGGGTTATTTGTTCCTTAGTCGAAACACCCCTAATAGTCACCAAAAGTTGTTAATAAATATTTAACCAGCTCCCTTCCTATACGCTAGCTTGTACATCACCAAGTTTGCTCGGCCTTTTATCAAAGTTTTTATCTACCACTCCATGTGTCTACTCTTCGTAACTTCGAGTATCGACATTCCCTTCGGATCTCGAGAAACTCCGTTGTACCTCCACATGTTGCGACTGCAGGATATTTTTGGTTCTTGTTTCTTTGACACCTCATCGAACTGTGAAATGTTGCCATGAAGCTCTTGTTCCTAAAAGGTTCTGGCAGGCCCCATAGTTACTAACTGCTGTATTCACTTGCTACGTGTCGAATGTTCACAAATCCTTCAGTACGGAAATGAATTAGCAACCGCGGGCAATGAAATGTTGTCATGCATTTCTGTTGCGCCCAGCTAACGATTGTTCCCTCCATTGTTGGTGAAGGCTCTGGTCATTTGACACATGTAGACTCAATGCAAACCCTTGCAGCGAAGGGAGAAAGGGTTCATGTAGGAAACAAAAGGCTGTCATGTGCCTAACCAGTGGATCTCATATAAAGGCAGGAGATTGCATGAACCGAATGAGGCTATTGGCTACTACGTGTCATCATCATTCGCTCAAGAGGGTGACACTTGTCTAACCAAGACCACTGCCATCATTGCAAAGGATGCACCTATGCCTGGGATGACTAAATGCCTTGTTCCGGATCGATCCTATTGTAACGACCTTGGGAATATTTTGATTCAAGCATCATTGCCGGGGATTGTGAGATATTTTTTGTTACTGCTCTCTGAGGCGGTGGGAGGTTTTTCATGCTATATATACTTTTCTCTGTGATGAGAAAAGGGTCCAAAATCTGAAAGAAATATGTTGGTTTTAGAAAAAGATGCCAAATCTTTATTACTGTTTTATTTAATTGCAAAAACTCTTAGAGTGTGCCAATTTTTTGGCCTTTCTGTTTTTCATGCTATTTGATCAAACTATGAACTATGCTTTTCATTGTCTTAACACTTCATTTGATAACTTCTATATATGTTGGATGCAATTTTGCTTACCTAGATCATGTATAAGGACTCTTCTTGGCAGTAAGAATGTATGCAATGTTATTTTATGTCAATGAATGAAATTTCTATGCTATAATCTTAAGTCTCTAATGTTTTGGAACACTCTAACACCATTCAAGCCCTTAAATCTATGATTTATCGTGCCCATCATTAAATCTTGGCGCATCGCCTTAGGTTAGAATTTTTTTTATTATATCTACTTCCTTTTCCCTTTCCAAACCCCATTATAGAAGAAGTCGGCTTCTCTAAAAATCTAGAGGTTACTTAGTTTACCACAAAATGTTCCTCTTAAACTGAGTTTCCCATAAGACTCTATTACCTCGTCAATTTTTGGCATCAACACTTCCAACTCGTAGAAGCCAACGTATTTGTGATTTAACAAATGTAGCTGGTGAAAAGAATAGTTGTGATGATGTGCAACTTGATATAGCACATGTTGATGTGCAACTTGATATAATACATGGTGATGTGCAACCGTATATAGCACGCGGTGATTGTAGCCTGCTATAGCACATGGTGATGTAAAATATCATAATGATCTCTTAGCACAAATTCTAAGAGACATTATTGAAAAACATGAGTGCAATGGAGCTAATCCACCTACTCATGCCACACTTGATGTGGCCAAGGAGCATGAAGTTCCAGTTAATGAAAGTCATGAAGAGAGACTGCTTGCATTTGGTGTGCCTTAGAGTGCACCTATTGCATCTACAACTTTTGATGGAACTAGTGGATCAACCAGAAATATTGGTAGTGGTTTAATAGAAGATGTGTCTCCTTTTGTCAAAAGACAAAGATTGAGTCAGATTTGTACATATTTACAAAGAGTAATGCAAAAGAAAGAAAATTAGAAGGCAAGAAGCCATTCTTGGTTAAGGTATTGAGAGATGGTGAGCCCATTGGGCCAAATGCTGCAAAGTGGGCCTCTGAGTTGGGTGTAAGATGTAGAGCCCATTTGGATATTTGCAAATCAAATTTTGCAGAGCAAGATCCACAAATTGTAGAAAATTTTATGCAAAAATGGAAAATGTTTTTGAGACTACTAGTTGATAAATCTCTAGAAAATATTACAAGAAAAAGATGAGACTTTTGATGAACAATTTTAGATACAATTGCAGAAAAATAATCATGGAGGGAAAAGAGAGGTTAGACTCCACTCTATCTCCCAAACAGTGGGAGGAATTGAAAGAAAGTATGTGTTCCAAAGAATATTTCACAAAGAGTAATAGAGGCAAGAGAGCAAGAGATAATGTAATGGTTGTATATGCATTTGGCCGAGATAGGTTGTAGGCCAAAATGAAAAAAATTTAAGTGTATGGATTTTTGGCTCAATTTACGTCCTATTTATTTTGTTTTTTTATTGAACTAACTATATGTTGAAAACGAAATTGTATTTTAGGTGGAAAGTAGTAATAGAGAAGTAGGTGTAGAATATATTGCCAATTATATGGCATCATTAGGTCATAGTAAATTTGAGAGTATGATGAAGTGGAAATCTAGTTCGTCAACAGAGATTTCACAGCCATCTATTAGAAACCCAACAAGAGCCTCTCTAGATCATGTCAACTCAAATGGAGGGTACCAACATTTAATGAGTTGCATATATAGTCTCATTGAGAAAGTTTCACAATTGGTTGCTTCCATTAAGCCTATAGTTTTTGCATGGAATGAGCATAATTCCACATATTCAAATGAGGTAAGAGGCTCTATTGATCTCATTTCTTCTTCTTTGAAAATTTTGTATACAAATGCCTCTTAATAGGTACATTGAAATCTAAGCATAGGAGAATCCTACCTAATTTATTTATTGTTGGAGTGATCTAGAAAATGTTCTTTTGGAAAAAATTATAGTTTACATTCTTTACTTGACTATTGAATGATTTGTACATTTTTTTACATAATGGTTAAACCACATGCAAAGCAATTTTATCAAAGCAGCATTAAAATGAAAATGCCTTGATATCAATAGAGTTGTTGATATTAATAGTGATCATGATGAACTGGATAAGAATGTGTAGCACAGTCATAGTTTTGTTGAAGTTGAAGTAATATAATAGTTTTTGTTAGTTATCCGTCCCAATGTTTTATCATTCTTCATGCTTAAAATGTTCTTTTGGACAAAAAATTATAGCTTTTGCAGTATTTAAGTTTTAAGTTAATCCATTTTTCTTTTGGACAAAAATTTATAAATTTTGCATTCTTTAAGTTGTAAGTTAATTTGTCCCAATGTTTTGTCATTCTTCATGCTTAAAATGTTCTTTTGAAATTTTTTTATAGCTTTTGCATTCTTTACTTGACTGATATTAATTTGTGTATGATTATTAAACCACATGTAGACTAATTATATGAAAGCAAAATGAAAAGAAAAAGGTTGTGTTGATAGAGCTCTCTACAAAGCTACACAATTTTATGTCAATGTTGATAGTGATTATGTTGAATTTGATGAGAATGTGCATGATATTCATAGTAGTAGTGGTGCTAAACTCAAGGTGAGTGCTATGAAGCCACATGCAAGTAAGTACTATTAAAGTAATGGTTGTTTTATTATGTAAATAAGGGTAATCATTACCTATGTGATAGAAGTTGGTTAGAATAGTAGTGAAGTGTAATTAGCTAGTATACATAGATTATGGAAATAGGGAGAACATATAACTTACATATGGACACCTCTATTTAATATCCATTCTATATCAAATAGCAAGAAATTAATTTTTGATTAATATGTTAGGTGCATGGTTTCAAGTTTCCTATCATCATTTTCTAGTTATAAATATTTATCAAATGTTTATCTATGTGTTATCGAATGTTTTATATCTCAATATAATGCGTATTTTTTTTTTTACAAAAATGTATTGATAAACTCCAAAAAGGGGATAAAGTTGTGGTGTTGGGTATGTTTGATAATGCTTTTGTAGCCATTGGACGAATTCACTCACTATCTATTGTACATGGAGTCAAATTAAAAGAAACAAGAGATGCAAATGTAAATATTTTAAAGGTCGCAAGTAACATACCCCTTGCTTATAAAGACCAAAAAGATGGAGCTTTCCGTCTGAAAGAGAAAGAAGGAACCTTCACACTATGGCCACTAAAATATTTGCAAAAAATGATATAGTTGATGTTTATCATGTACTAGTTGTTAGACAGCTTGGTCAACTACTTTATGTAGTAGTTTGAATGTGTTGTTCAGGGATCTTTATCATGGTGTATTTGCAAGAGTTAAAAGCTCTTATACTTTGACATTTTTTTATTTTTTATATATATATATATATATATGAACATTTTACAGTTCATCAAAATTGCATTATATTTTTTATTGCAAATTGCATTCTTTTTATCATGATGTTGAATCAATCTTTTAACTTCTAGCATGTTGTAGCTTGTTCGTATATGTAGTATTTTTATGTACTTTTATGTTTTAATTCAATTTTAATATGTTTATTTTTGTATTATACAATTTATGGTATTTAATAAATTATTCATATCATATAATTTGGTACACGTCAAAGATTATTTTATTGGTCAGTCTGATTTAGAATATTGTCTAGATATTTTGTAGCCAAAATAACATAGGTAAAACTTCTTATGTTGAAGTATAATCATTTTTTAATATAATTTACTATTTTTTTATTTCATATGTAAATCTATATGTAGCGTAACATGATACGTGAAGCAACATCCTTTTTGTTGGATGTTTTGAAGCAAATAGAATTTTTAGTCACTATGATCATCCTCATATTACACAATTGTGAGGAAAAGTTGGTTTATATATGTATGCGCTTTAGGTAGGTGATTCATTGGGATGTATTTAGGATTTAACATAGATTTGATGTCAAGTATGAAGAATTTTCTATGTTAATTATTGTAGAAACCTTTAAATTTCCTACATATTTCCTTCTGTCAAATGGTTTCTTAGAAAATATTTTGTTCATCACTAATATTGTAAATTTTGGTCACAACACTATACAAATTTTCTTGATATTAAATATGTCATTGTCGACACCCATGCTATCAAGCCACAAGTCTATGAAACATGATGTGCTTTTGAAATTAAATAGCAACTACCAATTCCCTTACTAATTACAATATTTCTCAGGCCCTTGTTGAGTTCTTTGGGACCCTTTCTAGAGAGTATTGAGTGTTAGAGTGCATGAAATATCTCCTTCTTGTCAACTTGAGGGGAAATCTCCAAATAATTATCCAAGTAAAAATTGTGCACCTTTTTTTTTTCAAATTAATAATGTTGGATCTAGATGACATTGACAATTGCTCTCTTATTTTTTATGTTAACTTCTTTCATTTCACACAGACTGCCAAGGAATATTTTGAACAACTAGGTGTAGATTCATGCATCAAGTTGTTTGAATAGTTCAAGCCTTATGGAGGGCTATATTTCTTCTTGGGTGCATATTTGAGCTCTTGGTGATTTGACTTTGGATTGTCACTTGTATCATTTTCTCATTGATATTCATTGATCTATTTGAGGAAGTACTTTTGTAGTAGCTTGGGAACCTTGTACTTATATGATAAGCTATATTTTCAATGTCATTGGCAGTGAAGATCCCGAAATTCACTTCAAATACATTGAAGTAGCAGCCAAAATTGGAAAAATCAAGGAGGTGGAATGTGTAACCAAAGAGTCAAAATTTTATGATGCTAAAAAGACAAAGAACTTTCTTATGGAAGCAAGACTTCAAGATGCTCATCCATTGATAAATATTTGTGATCAATTTGGATTTGTACCAAATCTTCCAAATGCTTCATTTTTCAAGTAGTTCTTTCATGTTTTGGAGCTATATAAGTAAAAATAGAGCATTGTAACTCAGTTTTCTTAGTCACAACACTAAGAAACACACTTTGTAACACATTTTTTTAAAGCAAAGACACATATTTAAGTTTTGTATCTAATGTAAGAACACCTTTTCTCAATAAAATTTTAGTATTGTTCCTTCTTAATAGCTATTTCATTATGTGCAAATGAATGATTGATAATGTTTTTTTGTGTTTTATGTTCAAACCTCAAAAGTATTGTTTCATTTCTAGCACTTTTAGGTAGAAATTGGTGAAAAAAAACAAATAAATAAACTACCAATTGATAGAAATCAGTGAATAAATATGACTAAACATATGCATAAATATACTACCAGTTGACAGAAATTAGTGAATAAATATACTACTAATTAACAAAAATCAGTGAATAAATATGACTAAATATATGACTAAATCAATAACTAAAAATATACTACCAAATTGATCAATCAAAACAACCAATAAATGACTAAAAATGGTTCAGTCATAAATTTGGTCGTGTTATAAATGACTAGAAATAAACTACTAATGGTCACATGACCAAGCTCAATGAATAAATATGACTAAATATATGATTGAACTAATGACTAAATTAATGACTAAATATACTACCAAATTGATCAATCCAAATGATCTAGTAAATGACTAAAAATGGTTTAGTCATAAATTTGGTCACGTTATAAATGACTAGCAATAAACTACTATTGGTCACATAACCAAGTTTAGTCATTTATATGCAATTTTTAGTAATTTTTTAGACATTTATTTTTGTTTTTCTACTAGTGATTAAATAATGGTTTTGTGGTTTTGTATTCGCATGGTTTTGAGGTACATGGTTTTATCTTACCACTTGATTATATTTGTGTGAGCTTGAATCCATAAAAGTAAGCACATGTTTAGTGGTTAAGGTTGCTAGGTGAGTGATCTATCATTATTGAGTCTTTTGAAGAGTGCATATACATGTGAAGCATGGCATGGGATGTGTGGATTCATGTTTGGACACATGAGGATGTGTTGAGAGGCTTGATGCTTCATAGGTATTCATTATAACTCTTGTATTGCTTTATTGTTGAATAACAAGATGGAGTATGGATGTTTTTGGAGGTTGGATTTTTCCCTCTTGAGAGTTTTTCCAAGGTATATCTTGTGTTATCATATGGCTTGTCTATTTGATCTATACATTATATTTACTTGTATGCATGTTTTTCTCTAATGGGGTTATGTAGGATCTATGGATTAAGAATATGGGTTGAATGCATTATTTCCTAACAAGTGGTATCAGAGCTTTCATGGTTGATGGGTTTTTTTTATAACCCTAGTTTCAGAGATTTTTGCAAAGTTGAAGCCATGGCTATGCATGATATATTTGGGACATTACAATAAATGGAACACATGTTGTAGGTTTTTTTTGTAGTTTTGGGTTTTTAGGTTGTCAAAATTTGTTGGATTTATTGCAGATCTAAAGTTTTGAAAATTTAGGTCAAAAAGGTTTTCTTGGATTGAGCTTTCATTGTGGAGGAAATTTCATGGATGACCTCTTGAGACAAAATGGACCTCACCATTGGATCAAGGATGGCCAAGAGACAAAAAATGACATAAAATTTGACTATTTTGGAGAAGTTGAAAAAAATGCAAAAAAAGTTTAGCCCTAGTTTGGTATGGTTGTCAGGGCAACTACAAAATAAAATCTTTTTTAAAAAAATATTTGACCATCTGATTAAATCTGCAAAAAAAAATATCAACCTTTTAGGAAAAAATTAAATACCTACAAAAATATTAAAAAGGCAATATTTAAAAACTTAAAAATAAATAAATAAATAAAATCATAGAGGTGGTTTGCAAACCCCCGCCCCTCTACTTTGATTGTGCGGTTGACAACTGCATGGATTTTTACTCCACACAGACTACATTTTTGACACATCAATGAAATGTTCCCATCAAGTAGGTACTTTAACTGCCCAAAACAAGAACAAATAAATTTTAATTTTTAACTACCGCTTAAAAAAACATTTTTAACTACCATTATTTGTTAAATGAAAATTCAAAAATTAAATCTAATTTAATCAAGATTTCGGGTCTAGAGGGGGGTGATTAAATAAAAAATTAAAACACATTTAATATTTTTGGATTTCACCACCCACCCTTCTAGCATGCGCCCGTGGCATTGTTGCCACTATGGAACTTAGAAAAATTTCATCTAAAGTTATAAGATCACATAGGGTCCCTCTACAATAACCTCTCTCAAATTTTCATACCTCTAATCCATTTGTCTGTAGCAACAAGTTTTCAGTTGATGGAAAAAGTGTCAAATGCATGTAGTGTAAAGCTGCAAGGTGGTGTAATGTTCATTATGTTCGTTGTGTGACTAAACCAATAGTTATAACATGTACAAGTTGGTAGTTTTATGCTAGGTAAGGTCCTATTTTGCACTCTAGCATGCTGAAACCTTTTGGGCTACATTGCACCAGTGATTTCTCTTAAGAGACCTAAGTGTGAAAGGACAAAAAAATTTAACGAGAAATTACTTTGAAACTGTGGTAGTTAGAAACATTTCATATGAAGGTACACGATCATGTAGGGTCCCTCTACAATAATATCTCTCAATTTTTCATATCTCCAATCCATTTTCCTTTGGTGACAAGTTTTCAATTGATGGAAAAAGCGTCAGATGTATGCAGTGTAAAGTTGCAAGGTGGTGTGATTTTTGCTATGTTTGTCATGTGACCAAATTGGTAGTTCCAACATGTTTAAGTGGGTATGTTTATGCTAGGAAAGGTATTTTTTTACACCCCAACATGTCCTAACATTACAAGCTACATTGCACTGGTGATTTCTCCTAAGAGACCGAAGTGCAAAAGGGTAGCAAAATTTGACGAGTTGTTACTCGAGATATGTGCCACTTACAAACATTTCTTCTTAAGGTACAAGGTCATGTATGGTCCCTCTAAAATAGCCTCTCCCAATTTTCCATATCTCTAATCCATTTTCTTGTGGTGACAAGTTTTTAATTGATGGAAAAAACATCAAATGCATGCAGTGTAAAGTTGCAAGGTGGTGTAATTTTTTTTATGTTCATCGTGTGACCAAACTGATAATTCCAACACATTAGGGTGGGTAGGTTTATGCTAGGAAAGTTCTTTTTTCACACCCCAACATGCCAGAGTGTTTTGGGCTACATTGCACCAACAATTTATCTTAAGAGACCAAAGCATGAAAGGGAAGCAAACATTGATGAGCTATTACTTAGAAACCATGGATCTTAGAAACATTTCGTCTGAAGGTATAAGGTCGTGTAGGGTCTCTCTACAATAACCTCCATTATTTTTTTATATATTCAAGTCATTCCACTATGGCAATAATGTTTCATATGTTCCAAAAAGTGTCAGTTGCATTTAATAAAAAGTTGTCAAGAGGAATTATTTACATTCTTCATCTCTTGGGGGTAAACTAACAATTTCAACATGTTGGGGGGGCTATAAAATAATTCCACTTTATGATTTTGGTCAACATAGGTGTCTTTATAATCTTATGATTAAATAATCTACACCAAAGAACTAGTCTCCTTTGTTGCTTGAATTCAATGTAGTCATAAACATTTTGGTCAATATGGGAAAATATTTTTTTGAGATGAAGGAAAGTGTGGGCATGAAGAATATGCTTATGAATTTAAAGTAGTGATCAGCCAAATAGAGGATGTGTATTGAATAAAATTATTGAAATCGTAGTGTAAATTGTTTGTACTTTGTCTTGAATAAAACTTGATTCCATAACTATATGCCAAAAATATGTCATCTAAGACCACAAACACATATTGGTGTAGGAAAGATAATAATTATGAGATGAGGATTGTCAGGGTGGGTCGATTACGATTGATCCATGATGGATCAAAGCACAATTTATCCACTAAACATCAATCTACCAAACAAGATCATTCAAATTGAAAAGTTAAACTAAGCATTTATACAAACTAAAAGTTACAAACAATGAAAATAGTTAAATTCCTACTCTAACCCATTTGAAACTTATCCTGTTTTGGAATCAGTGTCATGTTGATGTGGAACAACGACCCTTTCCCAATCCTATGATTAGTGAGCCTGTTTCAATCAATTCTATGGAAGATAATCAATGAAACCATTGTGATAAATGGATGAAAACCTGACTTATGCTAAATTAAACATTATGCAAACTAAGTTAACATGATTTTATACTAAAAATGAACTAATTATGCAATTGCTAAGCTAATATAAGATAATTCTAAGCTAAAATATGGAAACCCCAATTCATATACAAACTAAGATGGATGCATGGAATCCATTAATGGATGTTTTAAACTATTATGCAATTAGAAATAAACTAAAACAAGCTAAAAGTGAGTAAATTGTGAGTGTGGATGCAAGTGAATTCAACAACATAAGTTTTCAATTGAAAGATGGATCCATTTTTCTCCAAATAGTGCTTTATTTATAGGAGAGCAAATGAGGAATGAAGGGTTGAGATCAAAAAGATTAATCAATAGTCAAAGATGAAAGGAAGAAGAGGCATGGATCATGGATAGATGAGAATGCATGATGGGATTTAATCAAGGGCTCACATTTGCTTCAAAAAAACACACTTTTGACCTGATCACATAGGTCAAAGGTGACTTGTTCAAAAGGTTAAAGGTTAAAACTTGAATTAGAAGCTAAGTGAAAATATCCCTTTTTCAAATGATGGGAGAATAAGAATATTCCTTGGAATATTCATTTGGATGAGGATAATAGGCATTTTGCAAATTAAAACAAATTCTTAATTGTGCAAAAAGGGGATAAGGAATATTCCATGGGAATATTCCCCTCTTTGAGCAAGATTAGTTTAATTGTTAATTAAACAAGGTTTAATTGCACAATTAGGGGATTATAAGAATTAAAGTATTTTTCATTAAATTAAATGATTTAGTGAATGGGGGAGGGATGAAATGATATTTAATTAAATAATTTAGGGTTATTTAATTAAATAAGATGACTTAGGAAATTAAATTAAATACTTTGATTTAATTTAATAAGATGAAATGTTAGCGCGAAGGGGGAATGAATAACCTGAATTGATAAATTAGGTTGATGGACGAAAATGATGCCATTAATTAAATTAACTAGCTTACTTTATATAGTTAAACAAAAAGGAGATGGATTTAAAGAGGAAATGATTTTAGTAAACCTATTTTGAGTTTATGATATCATTTAAGACATTTTTCAGTGTCTAGATTTTTCCCCTATTTGAAGCGAGGTACTTGCTACTTAAATCAAAAATAAAAAATTTATGATTGTTTTAGATGCCCTAGCGGAAGGATAAAGTTGATTCCCTGCCCCCTTGAGAAATCAACCAAAAATTTTGAATTATGGGTTGATTTCTTGATAAAGGTTAAAATTTACCCGAAGGGTCCAAAAAGGCTATGAGATGCAAGAATTATGCCAAAAATGAAAAATCAATGCAAAATTAGGTTTCAGTTGGAAAAAATGGTGAAAATGATGATAAACCCTAGCTTGAAGGGGAAATTAGGGAAAAAACCTCTAAATTTTTAGTATAAATAAGCCTAGAACGGTCACTTTCAATTCATTTATGCATTCACACTTGAGAGATTCTTGCTATTTTGAGTTCTAACCCTCTGACGAAATGGCACGATGAGAGCTTCCAAAGATCATTTCTAATTGAGTTCGAGAGTATCAACGACTTCCAGTTGTAGGACCACTAGTATGTAACTCCAAACTTGATTTGAAATTTTATTTTTTGGTGTATTTATTGTGCTTTAAAGTTTAAACTTTGGCCGCGTTGCTATATAGCGACACCCATTTTGCAATCCACAATGCCCAAATGAATCATAGTGACGCATATTTATATGGTGATGTTATTCACAATTTAAAATTAGGGTTTCCAATTTTAAATTGCGACAAACACTTATATAGCAACACACTTGCCAATTTAGAAATTAGGGTTAGGGTTTCCAAAGTTTAGATAGTGATGCCTGTGTGTTTGGCAATGCATGTTGTGATTTGAAAATTCAAATGATTTTGGGTGTAACAATTTTAAATTTAAATATAGCAATGCTATTGTGATTTTTGAACTATAAATTCCAAATTGAGTCAAATTTCCTCAATTTCCTGATGTGTGCTTCATGGATGTAGAAGGTCATTCCACTGTTGATGTCATGCGAGCATAAGCCCACCATGTTGGAGATATTGGGAGATTTTTTAGAGTTATGCCAGGAGAACCTGGGAGAGATCAACCTCTAGTATGTTGTATATGCACCTGTTATCCAGAAACATTTAGCCATGATGACTACTCTATGCGAGAGATGGCACAATGAGACCTCATCTTTTCACCTTCTCACTGGCGAGGCGACAGTGACCTTGGAGGATGTAAGGCGTATTCTATGTTTTTCAATACATGGAAATCATGTGATCTATGATGTTGATGTTGGACTTGATGTCTGTAATGATGTGATGGAGCTAGAGGACATTCCTTTAGTTACATCACAATTCAACCTCAAGTCATACAGAGGTCACATACCCACTTTCAAATTGATCATTGCAGCCATTATTTTAGGTTTGGTGGCTCTTGACAGATGTAATAGAGTGTTCAGCCCAGGATGGGGCTTGGCGTGGCACCAAATGCTTCATAGGAGGACGATTTTTCATGGGGGCTCATGATGTTGGCCTCATTGTATCATGACATGCACAACTTTTTTTACTATGATGGGAGAGCCATTGGTTTGGGGGTGACTCTGCTTCATATTTAGGTGTAAGAGCATATCACTGTGTTCCAATTGATTGTGGAAATGGAAAACATGGAGCCAGATGATCCTGTGATCTAGTGGTATAGAGGTGTGATTACATTGAGACACACTAGAGAGATTTGTCTCCCGTATTGGTGATGGGATATTGATGATATGACATTTTTTCAATGGCACCCATGGCTATAGATGTCGCCATGGTATGATGATGTGTAGCAGCTATAATTTTCCAGGTAGACCCGATATATGCAGGGTCATGAGCACACCATTATTGAGTGATATTTACTAGATAGGGTGGCTCAACAATTTGGGGAGGTCTAGGACAGGCCAGATGATGCCTATAGGGCTATGTTTGCTAGGTTGGATCGAGAGGTTCCCACATGGGGACCAGCCATTCTATCTCTCAAGGAAGTCAAGATTTTTAGATAGTTAGTGGCATAGCCTAGGGCCTATGATAAAATTCAAGTGATAGCATAGACTACACCTACTTATGATACTTGGTTCACACCTCCATGATGTTTGATAGATCTAGTGGGTGCTCCTCCACAAGGGAGACCCAAAGGTAGGGAAGCCAGAGGTAGAGGACAAGGTGGCTAGGATGGCTTGGATGGTCAAGTTCCAAGGGCTCCATCGATTGGAAAACAACCTCTAGTTCAACAAAATGCATCATCACCACCACCGCCAAATGCCAAAGATGCACAAATACAACTGCAACAGAAGGTGCATATTTGGCTGGTTGATGAGATCAATCCTGCTAGCAGGTTTTGGCTATTACTGCTAAGTGAGACCAGACACAACAGTAGGTTGCAGGCATCATGACCGAGAGAGATTAGGCATTACAATGGGTACATCTTGTGACAATAGAGAGGGATTTGGAGGTTCCTCAGTGCCAGTAGATAGAGGATATGATGGTGGCCACATGGCAGGACTATTTTGAAAAGATTACATAGAGAGGCCATGACAAAGGCCACATATTATAGGAAACATTACCACTAGGATGTACCGCATGAACTTAGACAACCTAAGTTTTTGCAGCACAATGATGCATGGTCGAGAGCTAAGGATCAACCTGAGAGGCAAGCTAGCTGAGAGAGTAGTAACCATCAGGGCTAGCTTTTATGTATAGACAATTTTTTTATTTTTTTGCCCCATTCTTTACCACAGATATACATTCATGGGATCCTTTTTGATAGCCTCATGTATATTGTACTTATGATGGTTATACATACACTGATCCATATTTTGTGCCATGACATTCATTTTTGATATATATATGATACAAATACAAATGATTATGTTGTAATGTGTTCACTTTATTTCATGCTTATGAATGCATATGATATGAGATGCTTATAGTTGATGATGTATTAATGTACCTTTCTTATGCCTATGTGATATGTGATGATATGCGATGAATGGATGCAATGCTTGTTTTTTTTTATTATTATCTTTTCACGATATGCTATGGAATGAATGATATGTGATGCAAAAGATGTGGATGCATTTATTTTTGTGTATTTTCTATGTAATTTTATGATAATGATGTATGCATATGGATGTATGGATGCAAATTCTTATGATATGCAATGATTTAAGATGCTTAGAATAAAAAATCTGTATTATTCATCATAACTCAAATGATAATGCAGACTGTATGATATGATATGCAATGATTATGTTGATGGATGTTTTATGATTATGCTATGATTATAAGATTCATGTATGCTGATGGTTTGTGGATGCAAGGTGGATGAATTGATGATGTTTTTGTTGACTGTCATGATACCAGGTTAGCGCAGAGAGAAGATAGAAGAATAAAGAATGAATGACTATTGATTTCAATGATTGCTTCAAAATATCCAACAAGTCCATGATCCATCGAGAATTTTTTAGAGATTATGACAAGACAATGCAAAATGAGGATGAATGCAGGATGACAAGTTGCTCACATTTTGGGATTGGGGATTTTTTCATTCCTTATTGTCAATATAACACATAGACACAATGCATCAAGGTATTAATAACCAAGATGGTGTTGTATCTATTGTAATGGACTTTGAATCAACAAACAGATAAGATAATTCTTGTTCACACCTTGACATACAAAAGCCTTGTTGGAATGCAAGTTAGAATCTTAGAATATATCGGACCAAAGCATACGCAATAGTCAACAATGTACTCCAAACAACCTTCTTACACATAGCTAAGAAAGTATACACCAAGATTATTTTACAAGGGTACCCACAAGCACAAAAAATGAAAGCTAACGATTGATGCCCCATTCTTTTTTGTCTAAATCATTTTTGATAGACATCATCGAGAGGTCATTGGAATGGGTCATTAAGATAAATCATAAGAAAAGATCGTAAACAAATAGTTAGTGTTATACATATCTCTTACGTGGTTTAATTTAACTAAGGTGATATCTGATACTAATGTCCATCGTAGGAAGGATACATCCTAGGACATGTTGATCAGAGGTTACTGGATGTTAGGATGATGATGCTAAGATGAGTCGTTGATATAAACTTCACTAATGTGTTTACCTATGATGTAGACTTTAGATTTTGACAATTAGGTTCTCATTTTACAACTTGCTATGCTTGTTTTCTACTTGGTTTCTCCAAAGGTTGAAGGTGACAATCTATTTATTATGGGTGAAAGGGAGATGGGATGGGTAGTTTTGGATTTTCTAGAATATTTTAATGTTTTTGGTGTTTTGAAAATGTTTTGAGGTTGTTTTTGGTCTTTTTGAAATTTTATGTGGATGTTTAGGATTTTTCATATTATTTGAGGTTGTTTACAGTTTTCTCTAAGAAATTTAAGGATTTTTAGGTCGTTTGAATGTTTCCTATTATTTTTTGCATTTTATATTATTATTATTTTTTTTTGTTTTTGAGATAAGATTTTATGAATGTTTTGGGGATTTTTGAGATAATATTTTTTATGACCTCAAGATATACAAGAACCCAATACGTGATCCATAATGAAATTCCCCCAGTGTGACATATTAGACTACTTCGATAAAGGTAGGATAGACTAACCTTTGGAATATGCCAAGTAGTGCTAAAGGGTTTATGATACCTCATAATATCAAGCTATGATAAGGACATAGATGATGGATAACTGGTGATGCAAAGAATGATAGGACAAAAGAGCCAAAGAATAGATGGAGGTGTTTTATTTACACAAGGCACCTGCTTGCTAGGTTTTCACCAAGGTAATTTCCCAAAGCACCATCAAAGTGAATTTCACTGAAGGATGATTATTTTTCTTTACTTTTTTCAATCCCTTTTCTCATTTAGCTGAGACACTCTATATTCTTCCTCAATAATCAAGTTCTATAATGACATTTGCAATGATGGGAGCTCAACCTCAATAGGCAGGATATCTTCTAATCCATAGATCAAGGAGAAAGGGGTTGCACCTTTTGGCATGCAGATACTAGTTCAATAAGCCTAGAGAGCAGGATTTAGCTATAAATCTCAATCACAACCAACTTCATTCACTGTTTTCTTCAAGATTTTCATGATATTTTTGTTTGTAGCTTAGGCTTGGCCATTACCTTGGGGATTGTATGGGGTAGAAATTAGTGTTGGATGTTGAATCTTTGGCACATCTCTTTCACATCCTGAATTTTAAAAGGGGTTCCATTATCTGAGATGAGAGTTCATGGAACACCATAACGACAAATTAGGTAGTTTAGGATAAATTTGGAAATTTTCTTCCTCATTAGATATTTCATAAGAATGGCTTCAACCCACTTAGTAAATTACTCAGTGGCAGTTATGATAAACTTATGGCCATTGGATGAGGTTGGGATAATTTTATGTATGAGGTCAAGTCCCCACTATGAAAAAGGCTAGGTGTGATCATGGGTTGTAATTCTTGAGCTGGGGCATGGATCAAATATCCATGCTATTGACATTGGACACACTTCTACACATATACTGATGGCTTCCTTTTCCATTGTTGGCTAATAGTACCTCATCCTCAACAGTTTCTTAGCTACCATCATACCACTAGAATAGGATCCACATATGTCATCGTGTACTTCTGTTAAATTATTTAAGGCTTCCTCTTGGTTAAGACATCATAGTAAAGTCCCTTCGATTCTTCGACGATAAAGGGTATCACCTAGGATCATGAATTGGGATGCCTTTTTAACAAAGGTATTTTTAAGGTTTGAGGTGATATTAGAAGGGAGGATTCCTCTACTTAAGTAAGTGAATATGTCATGATACCATGGGGATCTAGGACCAACAATGACACATGTGAATTTAGATTCATGGATTTCAAAATTTGGTACAAGAATTAGTTCTACCAAGAATTCACATTGGAGGATGTTGTATGACATGTATAACAATGATCTGATTGGTTCCATGGCATATGTTGCTCTGTTGTTTAGGTGAGGAATTTTCTCAAAATTTATGTTTGTGAAAAGGTCCTTCATATTTTCCACCATCCTTTTGTAAAGAGTGGTCTTTTAATTCTTAGTTTAATAGTCGTCATTGACTTGGTTGATAACTAGTTATGAGTCTCCATAGACTTTCATCTCTTATATCTGCCACTGAATTGCTATCCTTAGACCTATGATTAGGAATTCATACTCATCAATGTTCTTAGTACAAGGAAATGACAGCCTGTATGACGTTGGGATACAATCACCTTGGAGGGTGATGAAAATAATTCTTTCTCTAGCTCCATATTGGGTGAATTATCCATCAAAATGCATCTTCCACTAAGTTGTGAGATTGAGAAGAAACACGGATTCATTGAAGAACTCGGATATTAGAGGGTTCTCAACATAGATAGGTTCTTCCACTAGTTGGTCTACGATCACTTGTCCTTTGATTTCCTTGCGCTCCACATACTCTATGTCAAATTTTGTTAAGATCATCACCCATTTGGCCATTCATCTTGTGAGAGTTGCTTTGGATAATAGGTATTTCAATGGATCAACTTTGGAAATGAGCTTGATTTGATGTGACAACATGTAGTGCCTGAACTTTTGTGAAGAAAAAACTACTACTAGGCATGCTTTCTCAATAGGTGAATAATTCATCTCATATCCCACCAAGGTTTTGTTGATGTAGTAGATGGCCCTTTCCTTTCCATTTTCATCATGTTGTGCTAAAAGAGCTCCTAGTACTACAGGTATTGTCGAGATATAAAGGATTAGTGGCTTGTTCGACATTGATGGCATGAGAATTGGAGGTGTTAGTAGATAATATTTGATTTGATGGAAAGCTTTATCACACTTCTCATCCCACTTATAGGTTACCCCTTTATGGAGAAGATATGAAAAGGGGTGGATTTTATTTGATAGATGTGTTATAAACCTTTTGATGGACTATAGTTTTCTTGTAATCCTCTCATTTTCTTTAGTGTTTGTGGTGGTTCCATGTCTAGGATGGCTTTTACCTTTACAGGATCATTTTATATCCCTCTTTTTGAGATGATGAATCCAAGGAGTCTCCTTGATGTGAACCCAAATACACTTTTTTGGATTCAATCGTACCTTGTATTCTTCAAGCCTGTCAAAGATAGGTCCTAAGACTTGTATGTGCTCACTTCTCTTCCTTGAATTTTCCAAAATATTGTCCATATAATCTTCAACTATTTTGTTGATCATGTCATGAAAGATGAGGGTCATTGCTCTTTTATAGGTTTCTATTGCATTCTTTAACCCAAATGGCATCACATTCAAGCAATAGGTTCCCCATGGACAAGTGAATGTAGTTTTATGTTGATCCTCCTTGGCAATTATGATTTGTTTATAGCTTGAAAAAGCATCCATGAGTGATAGAATTACATGCCCAACTGTTAATTACATAATGATATCAATGTTAGGAAGATTAAAATCATCCTTTAGACATGCTTTTTTTAGGTCTCTGAAATCGGTGCAAATTCTGATGCCCCCAGTGGCTTTTGAGACTAGTACTAGGTTTGAAACCCACTCAGGATAATCTATAGGTTAGATGAATCCAATGTCAAGAATCTTTTACAACTCTAGTTTGATCAAGAGTGCTACCTAAGGGTGCATATTCCTTAATTTCTGCTTAATTGGCTTGGCGTTAGGATAAAATGCTAAGCGATGCACAACCACTTTAGGATCAAGTCCTATCATATCTATGTATGACCATGAAAATTTAGCTCTTTTTCTCTTTGAGGAATGTTGCAAGATTCTTATGTTCTTCATCTAACAATGATTCGACATAGAAAGTGATCTTAGGTGCTTCTTATGTTCCCACATTGACTGGAGTGGCCTTTTCTGCTAGCATTGTTGACTTTTTAGGATGCATTTCACTAAGGGGGAGATTGAATCCCTCATCTTTGGGTGCCATAGAGAGGTTTTCACCATTGGACATGTCATTTTTCTTACTAATTTAGGATCAAAGAGTGCCACTGGGTGGTTCTCACTCAATGATTTGCATGTTAGTTGCATTTCATTTATTTTGTGACTGATAGATTCAATTGTCTCCCCATAGTATGCCCCTATGTTGAGCTTTATGTTGAAGCCTGCATTGTGATCTACCCATGGTAAGTTGGCACAGAGTTCCATGAATTCTAATATTGCTTCATCATTTTTAAATAAATTTAGAATTAGTGGTCCTTGCTAGTCCATGTCAATAAGTTGTGGGTAGACTAGGCATATTTCAGTTGGTTGGTTACTTGGGACAAAGGATGATATGGATATCATAAAGAGTGTGTTGTTCTCAAATAGGTCATCAACATCAAGGGGAAAATCATCAAAGGTTGTATCACGTGATGTAGGTGACCAAGAGGAAGCCTCAACTCGTTTAGCGAAAATTTATTTTCCAATAAGTATGACCTTTCTAGTAGTAAAACCTAAGCCAAGATTCTTTAGTTGTTTCTCAAGAATGATGGGTTCTAGTAAACCATTATCATTTTTTCCTAGCTTATCATTCTTGTTATATCCCCAATTCTGCATGAGTTGCAGGCCTTTTTTATCTTCCATGGGAAGATTAGGGATAGGTCATTCATCTTGATAGAGGAGTTTAGAGATATCTTCCTCATTGAAAGCTTCCTGGTTCTAATCTCCCCACTTGATGAAGGTAGTAGCTGCCATCTTGAATGTTTTGGGTTCTTTGGTGCTAGATGTGGGTTTCCCATGAGACTGAGGAGAAATAGATAACTCTCTTAAGACAAAGGTGTCTTTTAGTAGCTTGTAGTTCCCACAACCATCATCTTGGATCACTGATTTGACATCAAGTATGCTCTACAAAATGGGAATTTTTGCTGAGTTGAGGTAGAGGCCAAAGATGATGGGTCAACAAATGAGCTTGATGGTGTAGGCCCTTCATCATTTTTAGGTATTTGGGGGATTTGATAGAACTTGTCTTCAAGAAAAGTTTGCAGTAGTAAAAAGTCTTAAGGTCTCCATGAATGGTGATTTCTTTGTCTTCAAAAGGAAACTTAACACATTGATGATAAGTCGAGTCTACAACTTTTAAAGCATGGATCCATGGTCATCCAAGCAAGATGTTATAGGGAAGATCAAGATCAAGCACTTGGCATGTAGTTTTTGTAATAAGAGGTCCCACTTGGATGGGAAGTGCAATGATTCCCTATGATACATGTTCTTGGTCATCATATGCCGTAATGGTGGTACTCTTTGTCTTCTCAATAACATCTTTTGAATAGCCTAGATGTTTGATCAACTGAAGGGTACAAATGTTCATACCAACACCTCCATCTACCAAGAATATTTTAACCTTTTTTTTATGAATGACAATGTCAAGGTGTAAAGCACAGTTATGAGATGGTTGTGATGGTAGGTCTTGCTCAGAGAAGGTAAGAAGATGATTGGTGATATGCCCTACCATAGCTTGAAACTAGTCGGTATCAATCTCCTCAAGGACAGATGACTCAGACAAGGATTTCTCCAATATTTCTCTATGTGTGGGGGATAACCTTAAGAGTTCTAAGATTGATATCTATGTAGGGGTCTACTTAAGTTGATCTAGAAGATTGTACTTTCTAGGATTAGATGTGGGAAAAGTAGGTTGTGTCCTAGATTGAGATGGGACACCTTTAATGATAGCTTTGCCATGTCTTGTGGTGACTCAACATTCTGTACTAGCTCCTTTGATGGTGACAATATTAATAACACTATCATAGGAGGAAACTACATTAGAATAGGTATGTTGCACATTTGTGTAATCCTTAGCTTTGTCATTGTTATTTGCTTTGTTATGATCTAGCACAGGGTTCTTGTATATTTTAAGATCTTGATTCCCATCTGGTACCTCAACAAATATGGTATCATTTTTGATGAGATATTGGATGATGTTTTTCAGCCTCATGTAGTTTTTTTTTTTGTTTCCTTTGATTTTGTGAGTCATAAAGGTCCTTTTCTATATACCAAGATGGTTTCTCTTGCAATTACTAGTAGTTTTCAAAGTTGGGAACTGTTATCAGATTTGACTCTACCAACTTTTTCATGATAGTCTTGATGGGTTCGGATAGATGTGTGTACTTTTTTTTAGGATAGTTGTTCTTGTTAGGGGTTTTCCTTTGCATTTTGATGTTATTGATGTGATTGTTTTGACGAGGTTTTGTTTGTTGCGTAGTTGGTAGGATGTTAGCAACTTGATTGTTATTAGGTCTAGGAATACTTAGTATGACCTTAACATCTACCAAACCATCATTTGCTATGTTTTTGTTCTTTTCCCAGACACAAGGCTTTTCATTTGAACTTGTTGAGGGATAGTTGTCTTTGCAAGCTTGAGTATTTCCCTGTGAGATTAGAGCTCTCTCAATGTTAAGGGCTCTAGGGACAAGATTGTCATAAGATGTGACGCATTTCATTTTCAAGTGGAAAGATAGATTTGGATCTAGGTTGGCTATGATGATTACCACTTTTTTTTCATCGAGAAGAGGCCACTTTCTTTTACTAGCTCTTTGTCTCCACCATTGTAAGAAATTGGTGAAAGATTCTAGTTTGTTTTTTCTAAGAGTATATAGTTCCTCTAGACTGACGTCCATGCTAAGATTGAAGGAGAAGTGATCGATGAATTTTTCAATAATTTCTTGGAAATTTCTAATACCAAGAGATAGATGAGAAAACCAATCCATAGTAGGACCCGTTAAACTTCTAGGGAAGAGGCACATTAGATAAGAATCGTTGTAGGCCACCTCCATGCACTTGACATTAAATTCTTTGATATGGTCGACAGGAATTCGTCTCCCTTCATATTTATCGAATTTGGGGATTTCAAAACTAGGAGGGAATGGCACCATTCCAATGTTTTGATCAAATGGATATGGACAAAAGTTCTGTGTATGGGGGCTTCTTTTCCTTGCCCATGCGAAGGTCCTACATTTCTTGTGAGAGCACTTTAAATTATATTGCTAGATCGTCTAGCGGATTAGATGGAGGAACATATGGTGGGATGATAGGTGAGTTTCATGGGGTTTATGGTGGTGTAATATTTGGTGATGGTGATTGGGGTATCGATGTATATGTTCCTAATATGTTTGGATTGACGATGTTCAATTGAAGATTATAATAGGAACCTTGTTGTTGTTGTTGGGAATATTGTTGAGCTAGTAAGGCTTGTTGTTTAGCTTCTTGTTGTGCCACTAGGGCTTGTTGTTGAGCCTACTATTTTTGTTGTGTTGCTAAGGATACTTGATGGGCTTGATATTGTTGTTATGTGGCTTGTTGTGTTGCTAAGGCTGCTTGTTGTTGTTGTTGTGCTAAGGCTACTTGTTGTGTTGTTGCTTTTTGTTGTACTAAGGCTGCTTATCGATAGGCTTGTTGTGCTTGTTGTAAGGATAAGGAATGTGCTTGAAATGTGGGATCGGGTGGTTGTTGAGACATCTATGGAGGATTATGGTTATTAATGTTTTGAGTGGGTAATGGATTGGTGATGAAATATTGGGGATTCCCTTCATTCAACATTCCTTATAAGATGGTAGAATGAGGTGGAGGAATGTATGTTTGAGATCCTATTTGATTTGGAATAGTAAAGGGGACTATGGGAAGAGATGAGGATGGTGCCATTAGATTATGCAATGGAAATGATACACTGGGACCTTGAGTCCATTGGTTGAAAATATTTCCTTGTCCCATGTTTTGAGGATTTCCTTGTGTTAAGGATGTATTACCTATGTTGATAGGATTTTTTACCAAGGGATTGCCTTGAGATGGGTTGAAGATGGATGGTGTGGATGTGTTTTGCGAAATAAATGGTATGGATGAACCCATTGGAGGGTTGGGTAAGGATGTCCCTATTTTCTTTAAGGTTTGACTTTGTGGTATAATATTGATATGCCCTTGTGTGTTGTTTTGAGATACTTGAGCCACACTACTTTGTGTGATGGTAGGAACACTTGTAGCACTCATGGATGTGAATGAAGAGGGATGCCCCTGATATGTTGAAGTCATGGCCAATTAATGAAGATTAAGAGGAGTGTATATCTGTTTAGGATCTTCAAGAATGAGAGGAGCACCAAATCTAGGTGTCCAAGTGGTTGTGTTAGATGGAGGATTAGTTTCAAGTGTTCCCACAAGTGTATTGTTTTCAAATGAAAGAGAATAACCAAAGTATTTAGCAAGGCTTGTTGCAATATTGGGAATGTAGGTTTGATTTAGCCCTGGCGATGGGGTTGTGAAACCTTGTATTAAATTTTGTGCCAAAAACATCGGGGAGATAGGAGCTACATTTTCAAAGGCTTTATGTTCCATAATTTTCTCCCTAGTGAGTTCAAATGGGTTGTTTGTGATATCTTTTGTCTCATATGGTCTTGATGGAGATGAATACTATTGTGATGGTGTAACTTGATTTGTTGGTTGAATTCTAAAGGATTTGGATCACTTGAGGTGAATGTAACTTTGGCTTTCTCCATGATTCTCTTGTGTTGTGATCTAGTCTTTACCATAAATGTTGTGTCACCTTTGGGAGAGTTGTGTTGGGATTTGTGATGTTTGAACTCTCTAGTTGACTTAAATTTAGGTAAAAGAGACACTCCAAGTATTTTGGGAGAAATGATGATAGCAAGTTGGAGGGTTTAGTTTGATTTGATGTTTAAGTCACAAAGTGTTGGTGTACTCAAAATTTTGCAATGTTGGATGAAGTGAAAGATGGAATTTGATGAAGGGGTGAGTGATACATTTGACCCAATGTTGGCTTTAAAGTGAAATTTTATTTTGATAAGACCAAGGTAGTCAGAATGATGCTAGACCTCAAAAACTTTCAAATCCTAAAGACCCAATGTTGACTTAGATGAGAGGATGGATGGGGATGTTTAAACCTATTCAATTCCTCCTAGCTCGACCATAAAATTTTCTTAAAAAATGGTAACGATTGTGATAAAGTATTGAGGTCCACTTCCTACTAAACTATGAACTACAATACCTACATTTGCAATGATGGGATTGATATCTTCCCCTATGGATTTTGATTGAGTGATGGATCATTTAGAGTTTAGTATCATGAAAAAAACCAAGATTTTGACTCCAAAATAATGCATATAGTTCTAGAATGTTTCACGAAATGTTTTTGTAAAAGTTTGCTACCAACTTGTCTTTATTCTTGTGAAGAGTTAAAAGATGTTTCTTGAGAGCTTTTGGACTAAGATGCCTAAGTCTAAAATGACAACTTGTAGACTTTACTTTAGGGATCCTAACTTTACGTGAGATCATGTAGAAATAGTTCAAGTTTATGGAAGAAAGGAAGATATTTATTGTCGCATGGGTGGTGGTAATGTGGGCCTTTTAGCCTAGATATCAACTTGTTCCTCTTCTTCATCTAAGATGGTTGCTTCATTTCACCATTGGGTATTTGTTTCAAAAGTAAAGCTTCTCAAACTACTAATGAGATCGGTTTGTTCTCCGCTAATGAGTTCAAAGTTTGGTTGAACTATAGTACCTAGAAGATCGGGTTGTTCAATGAGAGAAATTGGTCTTCAAAATGTCATGTGGGGTTCATTTGTCAATTTATCTTGCTTAATGAGTTTATTTTACCACAATCACTTGTCTAGATTAAGTTTTCAAACTAGATGTTTACGTCAAAAACACCATAACTTTCACAATGTCCATTTTGTGAGAACCATGAGGTTGAAGCCATAATTTCCTATGTTGTCTTTGGAAAACATGGATTTCGATACAAGTCAATATATTTAGAAATCTCTAAGGATAAAATCCTTAGGACAGGAAGCAATATCAAGGCTTTTTTAAGAGGTATCCATATTTATGCCAAAGTATTTGAAATTTTGAGGAAGATAGTGAATGTTTTTTTTTTGCATCAGTTTAGAACCAAACAAAGTGTTAAATTGGCTCACAATCATTACAAACCTAGGCTCAAAATAGCTATATTTGTTGAGTCCCCACTCATATTTCTCCAAACACTAAACAATGTGAAAAGTTAGAGATTTGGCGACACTAGCTCCCATCCACGACACACACTTCTCGACGCCACAAAATCTCAAAATCCTTAAAATCTAGAGATAAAAAGTATTTTTTTTGTTTCTATAATTGAATAGTACAAATGTGGGACAACTTCAAAATCACTGTTCTTGCACCAACAAATATTAAGGATTTTTGGCTTCTAAACAAGGGTTTGTAATAAGGGCTTCCAATTTAGGGGATGCAATGATAAAATCCATCAAGAGGTATCCCAACCCTTAGAACAATGGATTTATACATCATAAAGATACTGGGGGAGAGCTATTATGCATCGCTTCCCATTGATCACAATTTTCATTGCAACCACACATTTATATGGCGGTTTGGAAGAGTTTAGCTTTAGCTTGTTATCGCTTGGGTCATTCCCTCCTTTCGAAGTGGGGAGGAAAACCCTCTAAAGGTAAAAGATAGCAAGGAAGTACATCTGTAGTTTGATCATCTTCATTCGTATGAACAAAGAGAGAACACACACTATGCCTTTTTCTCACACTCACAAGGGTGTTCAATTTTAATCCAAATTGAAAGGTGTAGGTGATTTTACAAAGTGTTATGAAATATTTTTTTTTCTCAAGGTCACCAAATGGAAATATGAAGTTTGTTTTGAGGGGTTAAAATTTACAATTGTAGGTGAAAGCAATGATGAGTTTGTTTTAAGCACCAAATGAAATACGAAGTTGTCTTATTCAATTTTAAACTCAACAAGTAATGATAAGATGAGGGTTCAATTTTAATCTTGTTTGAGTGTTCTTTCTAAACCTAATAAAAATTTAGTCCGTGTCATAAAGCAAAAATTAGAAAGCATAAAATTTGGGTTATAATTGCCCCAAAGCATCAAACGCTTGTTCCAATCACATAATTTTAAGATAAGAAAAGGATTTCTTCACTTTATCTCCATGTCTTTCAACCTACAAAACCATGTTAGTCTAACAACCAAAACATAGTCAGAAGTGCATTAGTGATCAAATAAATCAAGGAAATTAAAGCACATGTCGAAAAAATGATCATAAAATTTCTTACCCTGGTTGGGCGTCATTGAACATGATAGTGTCACAATTTGAACTATGGGAATCATTGAACATGATAATGTCGCAATTTGAACTATGGGCATCACTTTGGTGAAAATGGGCGTCGCTTTGCAACTAAAATAGAGAGCACAATAGCATCGAGATTTTTTGGGGAATCATTGCACACTGTAGCATCGTAATTTGAAATTTTGGGGTGTCATTGTTTGAACTTGAGTTGTCGTCATTTGATGTTTTCAATACCTCTAGTTGGCGTCACTAGATTTAAATTAGCACTAGTGTATTTAATCAGTGTCATTATTTCAAATTGCAATGGCATTGCTATGTAGCGACGCTCTTCAAAGCATGTCACTATTTGTGATTTTAGCATCAATGTGTCCTATAAAACAAGCACAAAACAAAATTTGAGCTAAAAAATCATTAAATTAATGGTTTTCCCTCCTTCTAGCACTAGAATGTGAGATGAGGATCGTCATGGTGGGTCGATTATGCTTGATCCATAATGGATCGATGCACAATCTATCCACTAAACCTAAATCTACCAAACAAGATCATTCAAATTGAAAAGATAAACTAAGCATTTATACAAACTATGAAAATAGTTAAAGTCCTACTCTAATCCATTTGAAACTTATCCTGTTTTGGAATTGGTGTTGTGTTGATGTGGAACAATGACCCTTTCCCAATCTCGTGATTAGTGAGCTTGTTTCAATCAATTATATGGAAGAGAATCGATGAAACCATTGTGATAAATGGATGAAAACCTAATTTATGCTAAATTAAACATGATGCAAGCTAAGTTAACATGATTTTATGTTAAAAATGAACTAATTATACAATTACTAAGCTAATTCTAAGCTAAAATATGGAAACCCTAATTCATATACAAACCAAGATGGATGCATGGAATCCATTAATGAATGCTTTAAGTTATTATGCAATTAGAAATAAACTAAAACAAGCTAAAAGTGAGTAAATTGTGATTGTGGATGCAAGTGAATTCAACAACATAAGTTTGCAATTGAAAGATGGATCCATTTGTCTCCAAATAGTCCTTTATTTATAGGAGAGCAAATGAGAAATGGAAGTTTGAGATCAAAAAGATTAATCAATGGTTAATGATGAAAGGAAGAAGAGGCATGGATCATGGATTCTCATCAACGAATGAGAATGCATGATGGGATTTAATCAAGGGCTCAAATTTGCTTCAAACAAACACACTTTTAACCTGCTCACACAGGTCAAAGGTGACTTGTTCAAAAGTTAAAGGTTAAAAACTTGCATTAGAAGCTAAGTGAAAATATCCCTTTTTCAAATGATGGAGTAATAAGAATATTCATTTGGGTGAGGATAAAAGGAATTTTTCAAATTAAAATAAATTCTTAATTGTGGAAAAGGGGGATAAGGAATATTCCCCTCTTTAAGGAAAAGTAGTTTAATTGTTAATTAAACAAGGTTTAATTTCACAATTAGGGGATTAGAAGAATTAATTTTTTTTTCATTAAATTAAATGATTTAATGAATGGGGGAGGGATGAAATGATATTTAATTAAATAACTTAGGGTTATTTAATTAAATAAGATGACTTAGGAAATTAAATTAAATACTTTGATTTAATTTAATGAGATGAAATGTTAGTGTGAAGGAGGAATGAATCAACCTTAATTGATAAATTAGGTTAATGGACGAAAATGATGTCATTAATTAAATTAACTAGGTTAATTTAATTAATTGAGCGAAAAGGTGGTGGGTTTAAAGAGGAAATGATGTTAGTAAACCTATTTTGAGTGTATGATATTATTCAAGACATTTTTTGTGTCTACAATAATTAACAAAAAAACATAGGTGAAATGAATGTGAAATAAGTTATGAAGCATGGAATACACTTGGATTTTCAATATTTAAAGTAAACCATCTACAAATATCCATTGAAGCTTGGATTTATAATGAAAATATGTGTTGGGATATGGTGTTGTACACCATTGCATAAAATGATTTATCAAAATATTGTAATTAAATAATTATTTAGTTGTGATGCACCTTGGTGGTGTAGTTAATCACACTAGATAATTATTTGGAGTCCACTTGATGTTGTATTGTAACATTTTATTAGTATTTAATGTGTGCGAGACATGAGATAATAATTTAATATTGGGGAAATATTAAATAAAGTGATGTCATAGTACCCAATATTAAATAAAGGGTTAGTGGTTTTGTGGTACATGGTTTTACCTTACCACTAGTTGTATTTTGTGTGAGCTTGTGTCTATAAAAGAAAACACGTGTAGTGGTTTAGGTTGGGTTGAGTGGTTTGGTTGTCATTGTTGAGTCTTCTTGAGGAGTGAATTTGTGAAGCATGGCATGGGATGTGTGGATTCATGCTTGGACACATGGAGATGCATTGGAGGACTTGATGCTTCAAAAGTGTTCATTGTAACTCTTGTATTTGCTTTATGGCTGATTAATATGATGGAGTATGGATGCTTTTGGAGGCTGGTTTTTTTTCACTCTTGAAGTTTTTCCTAGGGTATATCTTGTGTCATATTTGATGGTTATGTTGTCTATTCTCTTGCATGTGGATTATAAGCACTTATTTGCATGAATATCTCTTTTGGGTTATGTGGAAATTGTCATTATATGGCTGCAAGTTTTCTTACAATATGGACATCAATAAAAAAGATATGTATTAACTAAATATCCATATAAGCATACATCAATATATGACAGTATAAGTATAACATATATACAAAATAGCCATATAGGCTTACAAGAATACCATATAGGCATACAATGACACATACATGCAATACAAAATATATGTCCAAAAATGCCATACAGGCATACAACAAAGGACCCCAAATAATAGTAAATCCCCTACAGGTGAAGAAAATAGATCATAGATGTCATTTGATCGTTGAGGGTATGGAGATATATATGATTGTGGTCTACATTGAACTTGAGGGCTAGTCCTCCTATTTAATTCTTCATGGAGCCATACCTATTACAATAAAAAGTATAGACATTAATATATAGAAATTATATTATAAAAAATGAAATATTTTAAAAAATAATCACTTACCACCTCTAAATGATCTCTCTCATTCACAACAGAAAAATGCTCACACTATGGCGTTGAAAATTCCTATAGAAACTATCTAGATAGAAATTAAACTACAAATCAATAATCATTTGATTTTTCAATAATAAACAACTATAACAACGAATGTAATTTTAAATTTACTAATCAGCCTCATACCCCTATCAAAAGCGTCGAGTTCTCTATTGCATTAGAGAAACCATGCTCCATTTCTCTATCAATATTGGGAGGAGTCTCTGCTTACATCATCAAAAAATGAAACAACATTATTCAATTATGAAAACTAGAAGAGTGATGCAGATCATGACTTATAATGTATGAGATAGTCAACAAAATTTTGAGTACCTATTGAACTATATATTGCTTCAAGGGTTTGCATGTTTCATGAGGACAATTTCAAAGCAAAGGATAGTCACAAGATGATAGTCCTAGGGATAATTATATCATGCAAGGAAGGGAAAATATCATGATTACATAAAGAAGTCATGCAAACCTTTGTTGATGTGAAGTGTGAAGAATTTTTGAAGTGGGGGTAAGATTTATGGAAATAATGTAAAGCATGATAGTGATATGCATGAAAAGAAGCAATAATGAGCATTATCATCTAAGAAAAAATTGATCAAGTGATAGTGAGCAATTAGGGGACTATGTTCCTAAGATCTTGATAACAATTCACACCTATAAAGAAACTCCATGATTTTCATAAAATATCAACATTCTATTCATATTCATGGGTGAATCACAAAGAAGAGATAACTAAGAAATGGAGTGAGATATCTTCATTATAGTGGACAATGTAATATTCACATAGGAAGAGCAATGATCACAAGGAGAAATGATGAATAAAGGATAATAAATGAACAATAAAGGATATAGCATAAAAAAAACTATGATAGGATAGTCACATAAAACTAAATATGGTAGTCCAAAATTAGAAGATGTAATAGGACAGTCACATGTATTTCAATACTACAGAATGCTTCAAGGGATAATTGTAGAAGATGATTTTTTGTGAGGAGATACTTTATATGTTTTCAACCAATATACCTCAAGGTAAAGAGTGCATAAGAATCATTAATGTGGTGGTAATCACATGAAATCTAATGCTACAATATAGTCTCATAGGAGAAGCAAGAACATTAGTACAATGGTATAAGAGGAGGGTAAACCCACAAAACTGGTTTACGATTCCAGTGAGGAAGGAAATTTGCAAAAAACACCCCCATGAAGAAAATTTTGGTTTTGGGGCTTTGAATGAACTTTTGGTTCGAGTGAACCCATTAAATGTTGGGTCCCACCATATTCCACATTTCTTGGAATAAAAAATAAAGGAAAAATTTGTGGAAAGGGGGTTCACTCAGGTTCAAATGAGCCTCCAAGGGGGTTTGCTCAAACCTAGGTTCATTCAAACCCCCCTTTTCCCCCCTTCTCCCCCTCTGGCACCAACTTTCTCCAAAAAATCTCCCTTTGAAGCTCGAGTTGAGGATGAAAATGGATGAGACTTCATAGACCCAATTGGATGATGGTAGTCCTTAGAATGAGCTATCCATCGAATATAGTTTTAATATGAATTTGTTTTTTAGTTTGATTAAACATAGGTTTTTCACTGAAAATCAAGCTCTTTGTTCTACAGATGTGAAAAAATAGTAGATTATCAAAATAAAATTCTTAAAAATATGTGCAGGCTAGGTATTGATGTCCTTGATCTAGTAAAAAAAAAGAATTTTGATACATACAAAAAAAATTATGTTGTATACGGTCCGCGTATGTCTGAATTGTAATTGGTTTGACTTCAAAACTTGATTAAGGAACAAATATTCAATAAAAAACTATGGAACCAAATGAAAGGGTTAGATATCGTAGTTACAAATCTAAATTTGAAAAAAATATAATTTTATCCTTCATGGAAAAAAATTTATGTTATATACAGTGAGCATCACTCCTTAAAAATGGTGTTTACTAAAAAAAACTAGTTTTTGAAGGAGATGGAAAAAGAAGTGCAATATAATTCCATAAATTTTGAAAAAAAATATATTTAGAATCTACAAAAAAAATGTCACAAATCACTAGTTTGCATCATCTTCAAATTCCTCACGATTTAGACACTATAGGTGCCGAAAGTGAAGATTTAGTTAGAAAAAATTAGTTCAGTGTCTAGTTTGGCCAAATATTGTAAACCAATATTGTGGGATCACCCAAAGCATGTATAATTTATTATTAAAGGATAATTTAGAGTGGCAGTGCCCTTTTGCTGATCATATTCATAGAGGATGGTCCTTGTGAAGGGATACAAAGAGGGAATCTATTTCTAAATGATAAGTGCATAGTACCTTGTCTATGGAGTAGATAACATTGAAGATAACTAATAGAAGATGGCAGTCTATAGTCAAGAAAGAAAGAGAGCAATCCTCTATGATGTTAAGAACTTCAAATGTATAAATGTAAGTCTACAACCATAATGTATGAATGAAATAACATAGTCATCATTATAAGTATACTTTTACATAGGGTAAGGGTAGTAATAAGATTAATATCTTGAGAAACATTCATGAGCCCACTAGTGAGTAGAGAGATGGTGTGCTACAAGCTAGTGAAATTTAGGACGATAAGAGTGCAATAACATAATCAACATGATAAGTATACTTTTACATAGGGTAAGGGTAGTAATAAGATTAATATCCTAAGAAACATTCATGAGCCCACTAGTGAGTAGAGAGATGGTATGCTACAAGATATTGATGCCACTAGCCTATATTTTTGGAGGTCAACAACATGAACAAATGAAATTCATAGATTATGAAGTGCATAACAACCTAAAATAAAATTAATTAAAAATTACAACTTGCATACTTACAAACTATCTAGAACCTTCAAGTCATTGGACATTATTCAATTATGAAATACATTTTTTATTTATTTTAAAATTATAAATAGTCTATATTACCTTAGTAAAACTTCGATGACCACCTCCACTGGTAGATTTTGTCATCGAAGCTCAAAGATTAACCTTTTCAACATCTAAAATGAGATATAATAATACCATTAATATAACATTTAGCTATTCACATGTAATATTTATAATTATTTACTAGTTACATACCTCTACAGTATATGTGGTCCTGTAATAGGGAGGTGGAGGACCACTAAAAATAGAGTGATCTCTATGACCCTAAAATTTCATCATATCAATTCAACTAATTTAGTTAATCTTGCATTTCAAAAAAGAAATTTAATAAATTAAATTCAATGAACTTGCTAACATTTACCTGACTATCAAGGCCAAATACCTCATTAAGGAGGGAATCTATCATCACCATCTACTCAAATGTAGATGTACTCTGGGTACTTACATCCTGACTATGCATAGGATCATAAGCACATAGTGACCCCCAAGCCTAACAATAATGAGGTGGAACTCTACTCCTTGAAGAATCTCTTGACTCACCTTGTGCTAGAGGACTGGTAAACTATATGAGGCTCTGGGTGAGGGAACTAATTTACTATAATGTATTGACCTCAACACTCTCCTTCACAACGAAAGGGATAGTCACATCCTCATATGTTGGTCTAGTGAGTTCTTGTCTCACTGGTCATTTTGCATTGATACATGCTCCCTCGACTGCAGTACCTGATCTAGACTATATGTACAGTATTGAATGCTTAATTTTTTTACAATGATTATTCCAAGTTAATTAGAACAAAATTAACTCATGGAAATAATTACAATAATTAAAATGACAAGGTGATAACAACAGAAGGAAAGAAAGTGAGAGAAAGAAAGAGAGAGATGCAAACAGAGTTTGATTACGGAGTTCACCACAAATGTGACTACGTCTCCGGGTCGGCTCCAATAGAGTAACGACCGATCCGATTAATCTCCAAAATCAAGTACAATGAGTTACAAAAATCACCCCTATCCACACAACACCACTTTTCGAAGTGCAGGAATGAAGAATAAAATCTCCAGAATAGCCTCCTCTCGCTTCACCAGAAATTCCTTCCAAAACGCTTAGACAAAACACCTAGCCAAAATTCTCCTCCAAAAACACTTCAAATCACACTTAGCCTAACTCTCTCCCTTTCACCCCTTTAAATACAAAAAAAATGGCTCAAATTGGTTACTAACCAATTGATTTACAATATTTTCCAAATCTCACATAATCCCCCCATTTCTTCATAATAAATCTTTAATAATCTCCTTTTTTACATAATAATCTTTAATAATATTTTAGCCCTTATATTCTTGACTCGGGCTTTACAAATTTGGGAGATTATTTTTTTATAAAAAGTTGTTTGTTTTATAATTTTAGGGGAGTTGGTTTTAAAAATAAAGCATTCGGTTTTACATCATACAACAAAACAAACCGATGCCACATACAGTTCAAAGGAAATCGGTGGCTGAACGGCTACTTATATTTTTAGTAGCTCGAACATCTGGGTTCAAATCCCAGCGGTCGCATTCAAATCTCAAAATCCTGTCGGTTCCTTAACAAAACAAAACCGGCTCTATTAATAGTAAAGAGCGTGGATATGGTGGAACGGCTAGGGGCTAAGTTCG